>JAIUCU010000108.1:0-16078 GCA_020226215.1 Sindora glabra
TTTTTCTTTTTCAAACTTTTTTTTTTTAAGTAAAATTCATAACCCATTGTTATGCCCAATATTGAGGTAATTCATTCGGGCTGATTCAAATATGGGAGCCCTTGGTACTTTCTGAAACGTTTAAGGGCAATTCAAACCTATTAGTTGCGTTGGGCTAGGTAAGGCATTGAAACCCAAATCAAACCTATTGGGCTTCTCGACGCATTTATCATCTTAGAAGAAGGGTAGAGATAGAGCAGCTGAAAAACTGTGTCGGCCTCGGCCGACTCATCTGTTCGTGATTTTTTTTTCCTTTTTTTTTCTGAAGATTCGAATTTCTAATATCCGTTTATATAAGGACTAAATTCAGCTTGTTTCTTATGATTCATGGGCCAGGTCAGCTCGTAAGTTTTTCTTTTATCTCTTATTTTTATATTTTAATTTTTGAATTTTTTTATAAATCTAAATTTTTAATCTAAATAAAATCACACTTCACTCTTTCACTTTTGATTATATAAAATTATATTACGAATTATTCGCAAATGATTTTTTTATTTCTTAAATATTTTATAACTTATTTATATGTATAAAGTATTTTTTAAAGGTGTATATATATACTAAATATATTATGGTGATAATGATTAAAAAATCAAATTTAAATTTAAATATTATATTAATATTTTATTCACACAACTTAAGTTAATTACTGCACCGAATCACTTTAGACTTACGATCTTTTGGTAAGTAGGCTTAAGTTAATTATTGTGGTAAGTCCCAATCTCATTAAAAAAAAAAAAAGCTTAACGTCAGACTAAATTTTATTTTAGTCTGTATCTTACCTCAACCGTAAGTTTTGGGATTGTAAATATCAAAATAATATGATCGTATCATTAATGCATTTATGTATGTTTAATTATGATATAATAAATAATTTAAAATATTTTAGTAACTACACATTTAGTATTTTGATTCAATATTTTAATAAAATATTTTAACAGAAGAAAGAGCACAATATACTTGGAGATTGTCCTCTAGTGTCAAAGGATGTGAGTATTTTTAGTTAACGTTTCTTTTATTTAATTATTAAAGTATGTTTAATATATTATTTGATGATATTGACCTTTAAACTAAGTTGAGACCAATGACTCAAATTTGCTGTAAATCATTTTCCATACTTATACCAATATCAACGGATCCCAAGTACATAAATTTTAGAAATAATCTTTACCAATTTTATCAATTTAAACCAACAACATATTTAATTTGAAAACTTGTGATATTTTTTATATTTTGATTTTTAACCTTAAATTTAATCAAAGTTTTAGGAGGAAATTATATTAGCCTTCTATAAAGTTTTGCCTCAGTAATTGTTGAAATTATACACTTCACCTAATACATAAATTTTGGAAATAATCTTACCAATTTTATCAATTTTAACCAACAACTTATTTAAGTTGTAAACTTGTGATGCTTTTTAAATTTTTATTTTTGTCCTTAAATTTAATCAATATTTTAGGTGGAAATTATATTAACCTTCTACTATGTTTTGCCAAAATTATACACTTCACCTAATAGCTTCTAGTTGGTTGATGTGATGACATGGAAGTTATATGTATTGAATGATATAGACTACTATCTGATCTATCTGTTAATATGTCACAATTTTTGCTTGGCTAATCTAATGATATAGGAGGGATGTGTATCCGATGACGTGACAATCTAATGGCATGTTGTGTTAATATGAATGGTTGATTAGGCTATTTGTTAACATGTGGTAGCTTTTGTTGGCTAACCTGAAGATGTGCTAACTGAGTGGCATGTGAAGGTGACATAGATAATTGAATAGGCCCTATCTATTGACACCAAAATTTGTAAACCAAATATTTTTGGTCTTACGAACATGTTCATGATGACAATTCATTGGAAAAGCAATTAGAGGTAGCTAACTTGTGCTTGGTCAAATTGAACTTTGGTGTCCCAAGATTTTCTTCAAATCAAGAGAGTTTAGAGCTAATTTAGGTTGAATTAGCGATGCAAGAATTCAATGAATGATTTCTTTGATGCAAAATGGCTCAAAAGACTAAGAAAATGCTTTTGGAAAAGCTAAAGAAATTCTTTAATTCCAATTATGAAAAAAGTGAGAGATACAATGCCTATTTAAAAGCTTAATGTGGGGAAAATAAATAATTGAAATAATATAAAATTAATACTTAGGCTCTAAGTATCATAGAAGAGCAAGTATTTTTAAGGAACAATAGGAAGACCCAAGAATATTCTTGATAAATAAAGTACTTTTGGCTACTATGGCTTATAGGTTAGGTGTTTTGGTTGGCATTTGTTTTTCAACTAAAATAACAAGTTTGATAAAATCATCTACAGTCCAATATTATTGGAGTCAAACAATCTTGAAAATTTCAGGACTATTGAATCCTTTAAGATGCGGGTGATAGTTTGATTTTCCTTCTCATGAACATCACATTTCATCATGAGATGCTTAAATCTCCATCATGTACTTATTGATGGTCATTGATCTTTCATGCAAGTAATGAAGCTACTTGATGTTGTTATCCTGAAAGTAGTGATGAGGTTAGAACTTACAAGTGAGTTTTGTCATGTTTTGATCTTGCTCCATCCTTCCCTTTCATGCTTTTATTTAAAATTCTCCCACCAAATGGATGCATACTTCTTCAACTTGATGGCAACAATCTTAACTTGTTGCTTATCAGAAAGTTACTCCAACTTGAATGTTAATTCCATAATATGCAACCAATTCACAAATTCATCAAGTTGTAGTTGTCCTTTAAATTTTACAGTATCCACTTTGATGTCATTGGAGTGATCTTGACTAATGATCTTCATTAATGGCTACTTTTGTTGTTTGGAGAAAAAGCTTCACTATCCTCCATTTCATTATCAAAATATTGTGGCTCCTACTGATGCAGTTGAGCTTGTTAGGCTTTAACTATCACTTGTCACCTTTGAATTTGTTAATTAAGTTATTCTATTTTATTGTCTCTAACAACTCCTTGATTTCAACATTTACAAGGAACTTCATTCTTGTTAACTTTTCTTTTTTTTTTCTCTTTTCTTTTAGGTAGTAGAACTAATCATTTACTTTTTTAAATTAAAAATAGTGACCAAAAAAGGAAAAATGAAATTAGAAGGTTGAAACTAGGTAGGTAATTTCTTTTTCTAATTAATGGTTAATACCTTACTGGATAATAAGGGATATATAACAATGATGTGTATTGGATGATGTGATGGCATGGTGGCTTGTGGCATTGATATGAATTAGGTTTTCCATTGATAAGTAGTAGCTTTCAGTTGGCTATCTTTATGACATAGAAACATCATGTATCAAATGATGTGGCAATATAACGGCACATTATGTTGATTTGGCACTATTCACTAGTACTAAAATTTGTAGACTAACTATTTTTGACCTTTTAAAATCTTTTCTGGTGGTAGTTCACTAAAAAGTCCTTTCTACTATCATCGTAGAAGCTATAAGTGACAAAGTTAGAAGATAGAGAATCCAAAAAGGAAAGTGAGATTGGATTGGAAAGTTGCTTTGCTTCATCTGAGCTATTAGAGGTGTCAAAATAGTAATTGTAAATAAATGTTGGCTAGGAATTATTGTGAGTGAAAATTGAGATTGAAACCAAAAGGAAAACTAAGCAATTGCGAAAGAGAAACATTGTCACCATTTGTTTTTGTGGTTAGTTTGTTGCAAGATATTGAAAGTATGAAAACTTTGATTGAATCATATATAAGGAAGATGTCTTTGCTTCTGGTTTGTAGAACATAATTGCCCTCTTTGTCTAGTTTTATACAATTAAGCCAAGCCATACCTCTAGATAGAATAGAAGTTTAGGTCGTAAAAAATTTATAAAACTTTAACTATACAGTAGTTAAGACAAGTTTAAAAAATTCTTAGAAATTAAAATGCAGAAATATGCATTTAAATTTCTATTTCTTTTTGTTGAAAAACAATTTGGTCTCTATCCATATCCTATAGTCAGGCCAATCAGTAGTTGCCTAGCAATTGCATTAGTGACTTTAAGTTATTATGCATAGCTTATGTGATTGATCAATTTTCTTTACCTAATGACAAAGTCGAATACCATTTGTCATGAATTGTGAACTTGAAAATAGATTGTTATGGTTTGAAATTCTACTTGCTTATGTGAAGCAATTTTTGTTTCTAAATGAATTAGAAGTTCTGATGATGGCTTGAATGGTGTTGTTAACTAAATAACTAAATTAGAAATATGAAGTAACTAATTCCGCTGTCCTTTCATCCTTATTAAACTATGTTTGATCTGGATATATGCTTCAGAAATTTAAGTTAGAAATTCAAAGTAACTCATTAGGAAATATAATCTTCCTATTTACTTATAAGTAAAGAGTTGTACACAACAATGGATCAAATTTTAACTTTACTTTAAATTAAACTAATTTAGCTTATTTACTAATCTATCCATTCACATATTAACAAGTGAAGTAATTAGGAAAGTGGGATAATGATAAAGGACTTATAGAATTTTAAAGATATTTTAAATTTTAAACTCAAATTTATTTGTCACTGTATTTAAAACAATATACTCTAATTAACAAATGAATATTTGCTACATTTATTGACAAATTTTAAGTGTAACTAACATTTAAACAAAAAAAGTGTTGTAGTGAAATTGCTTGTAAACTCCTGTAAGAAACTTCAAAGTCCGTTGTGTCGTTGTGGGAATGACGATAGCCCTAGATGCATTCATGATCTAGTTTTTTGCCCAACCAAACAAAATTTAGTATTCAAATAAAATAATTGCATTAGAAAACATACATCTTTTATGCCCACCTTTATGCAATTGTCTGAACTGAGTTACCTTTAGAAAAGTTATTGGTATTCTACGCATACTAATTTGGGGTTTCTAATTAACTAAATTAGAAACGTGAAGATTATTTTTTATGAGAAACTAACTTGATCCAAATGTATGCCTCAGAATTTCCTTAGTTTAAAATATGTTCCCTAAGCTACAATTGGCACCCTTAATAGATTATGTGAATGGATATCGGGTTCTCAAATAGTGACTATCTTTTCCTTTTGCATTATTTTTCTTTCTTTTTTTTTCCATTTGGAGTGCATTTTTTTAAAAGGGTTCTAGAATTCTGTCATTTTCCATCATGTGCTGAGGGAAATTTAGCAAATAGGTGAATGAATAAGAGTTGGTATTCAGTGGATAGACCTTGAATAAACTTAATAGAATGTTTGCTTTCTGTGTGTTGCAAATTGTGGAATTTCATTCATAGAACAATCTTTCTAGAGTCATTATTACATACATGATGGCTCAGGCGAAATTTTTGAAAAAGGTTCCAGTGATGCCATTTTTTTGCAATAATTTGATAACTTGATTGTACCCTATAATCTTGGAAATTGATTACACTTATGAGTGTTCAATAGTATATGTACACCGCCTTTTTATTTTTTGGGATGGGTTTGAGCCTTGAGTTAAGATGTTAATTCTTTACCTAATCTTTTTTATTTTTCAAATTTTACTATTTTGATGTATATGTAGGAATCAACATTATAATTATATATTTATTTCCTATGCATATTTTCAATATTAATTGGAACTTAATTGCCTAACTTAAAGTGTACACTATTCTAATTGCCTCATGATATTTTTATATTATAATTTTTAACACATTTGAGTCATAATTATGTATTTTGGTATTGAGAAATTGGATCTTAGTAGATAGGGAAACAGAAAGTGGCATCACAAAAGATGATGACTTTTGCTATTGTGTTTGTTATCGCCTATTATTATTTGATTTAACAATTTTTTTGACGTCATTTTGCTTATGCTTTTTTTTCAAATTGCTTCCTTTGTTGTCTTTCTAAATCTTGGTGATCTAGATATACCTTCTATGTTTGCTTGGTTTTGGATGATATTGGCAATCAAAATGTACATTCTTTTTTTTTTTTTTGGTTATATTATAGAAGGAGAAGTTTGATAAGAAATTGGTCGAATTTCCTTATGGGAGATCACACACACAAATTTTGATGGAAAGGCAGCTAATCAAAATACACTAAAAAAACTTGTAAGTATTATTCCAAAATTAAAATACAGTAAACTTGTTTACAATTATAGATTTTATTTATTCACATGTTATGTTCATGTATAGAATAAACTCAAAAGCCTTTTAACTAAAATGAGAGAAGGATCTTCTCAAATAATTGAAGATGAGATTATGGTGATAACTTTTGGACCAAAATGACATGGTAGGATGCATGGTTTTGGAGCTAATGCAACCTCAATAGATTTTTGGAGTTGTAGAGTATCATCTATTTTTGTTCATGAACTCCAATCTAAGTTTCGAAAGAGAAACCAAAAATTACAATAGTAAGAAATAAAGCAAGAACAATCTGATGCCAAAGTGAGAAGTTTAGAGGATAAAATTGAGCATGTAGAGCAACTTTTAGTAAAACTATTGGCAAGGTCAATGCTTAACATTTCTACATGTAGCTCTTCTAGCATGGATGCTGGCACAATAGTACTTTATTCCCCTCATTGCAAACCTATATATAATTTTCTTTTTAGTTTTTTATCATTATTATATAAACTGATTAGAAATGAAAATATACCTTTAAGGGATAATATGATAGCATTCTTATTTAAGTAGCTATAGTTGAATGATTTTATATAAGCTAATTACAAGTTAATAGGATTTTTGCTAGCTTGTTCGTTATTGTATTTACTCAAATTGTGGGATCTTGTAACATTTGGATAGTCCTAAAGTTTTTCTAAGTTTTATACTTTTGAAATTTCTTATTCTAATGAACATCAATTATAATATTAAATAAACACAAGCAAACAACTTGAATTCCTTTATATTTTATGTAGTATATGCATGTATTTACAAGTAGGCAATTGCATACATGTTTTCTATGTTTCTTTTTTTCATGGTATTTAATTTTTATGAAGATAATATTAACCATTTGTACTAACTATTTTTCCATTTACTCTTTAGAATAATGGTACTTACCAAATATAATTGTACTTGGATTGTGTGGATTGTGAGTATCGAATAAAACAAGCAAGAAGGAGGATATGTTATCAATGATAGATCTATAAAGGCATTATGCATTCAAAGGTCATGTTAATGTTTGTCAAAATTTTACCAACTTGAGTTAATTAAGCTAATCCTTATTAAGTAAAATCTAGGATAAGATATCTTGTTGGGTGATGGCTTGAGCTACGTATCCTATTTCTCTCTATTTTCCCAAGAAATTACATTTTTTTTTGCCAAACATACTTAGCACCATGGAACAACGTATATGGGACAATTGTAAATGACATATCACGATTGCTTACTAATTATGTTAAAGGAATATTCTTTTTTCTTATATATCAAAGGGGTATAATATCCCATTTATTGATTATATATATTGCGATATGCAATGGCGATATATATATATTACATAACTGGTTTGAATCAATTCACATGACTTTTATAATCATTTAACAAAAAAATGATAGTAATTAACTATAGTCAAGGTAAATTGAAAATTTGCTATAAATTTTGATAGTAAATAACTATTACTAATATTTTTGAATAAATTTATTAAATATCTATTTTTTTACAAACCAAGCATATCATTATAAGTTATAGTTACAAAAAGATGATTATAAATTGGTGTTCAATGACTATCATTGATAATTTTGAACTAATTTATTAGGTAAGTATTTTTTATGACCAAATATGTTAGCAATAGTCATAGTTAAAAAATGATTACAAAATTTGATGGTTGATGACTATCACTAATAGTTTTGAATTAAAATTATTAAATAATTTTTTTTATGATCAAATATATCAATAAAGACATTATTTTACTTTTGAATGCAATTGGATGTAAAATATTTGGGTCATGTATTGTGATGGTCAGTACCATTGATAATTATAAAAAATTATTTGTGATAGTCAATGGTCGTTGATGTTAAAATTTGTGACAGCTATCAATGACCAAACCACTATCAATAATTTAATTTTTGACGGTAAGTTTTTGCTTTATTGATGGTTATGACTATTGAAAATAGTGACTTTTCTTGTAGGGTAAAGAATAAAAAGTAGTCAATGTGACAAATAAGAAAATGTTTCATTCAATTATGAAAATATCATCAATAGCAAAAAAAAAATTCTAAAAATATCTAAAAAATATTTCTATTATTTTATTTTAAAATTATGCATTTGATATTATAGTTTATAAAAAATAGATTACCAAAATAATTCTCAAGTAAGAACTTTTATTTTATAAAATTTAAAAATAAAAAATTATTTTGAAAAATAGTAACAAAACATATTCTTTATTTCTAAAGTGGTGTTTATGCATCTTCCAAGGCATTAGTAATTTGTTTAATATGCCAGATTTTAGAATGACTTTTAAACTGTAATTGAAAACAAAAAGAAAATTTTTTATTCAATCATCCATTTTCCTTTTTACTTTTATTAATAATTCGCCCTTATTGATTTCCATTCCTATTACAACTTCTAAACATATCAAATGTTCAAGACAAGTGAGGAAGGAAGGCATCAACTTCCTCGTTTCTCAATTCGTAACACGCGCTAGAGTGTAAGAAAGAATATTAGGCTCTTCCATAATTACTGAAGATAGAATATTTATAGAAAGTATTCGCTCTTTCTTTCCTTTTCACGTGAATAACATACCAATTTCTTTCCATTTCTCTGCCTGTCATCACGGCATTTATAAGAAAATTAAGGTAGACTAATGGGCATTTTTGAAGCCTCATTCTCTAATGCCATCATCAGCATTCATTGTAATCCTAACTTGGTAAAACCAAAACTCCTTCCATATCGCCCTAATTTCAGGCAATTATACTTGAAGGAATTAAGTTGGAATTTACTCCTTCTCTATCCAACTACTTGCGCAGCCAAGATGTGAAAAGATAAGAAGAAATCTTTCCTCGCTATTATAAAAATTTTTATTTGATGCCGGCTGTTAAACAAAGAGCATGTTGGAATATGGCTTACATCTTATTGAACATCATTGTAATGATTTATAATGTTGGTTACATACCAAATAAAAAAAAAATAATGTTAGTTCCTATATTAACTAAACCCTAGATATTTCCTTGTATATCATATAACTCAATCATCAATAATGAGTTAAAAACATGAATTTTTTACTTTGTAAGTAATGTAAATTGTTCACAAAATATTTTTTAGGGCAGTTTTTGGCTTTCAAGTTAGAATATTTATATTAAAAATAAAATAAATTTAACATTCTATAAAAAAAGTATATTTTGAGTTAAAAAATTTGAAAGGTCATAACTTTGCATCCAGTTATCCATTTAAAGTGAATTTTATGTCAATTTTATATATATTTTTTATAAAATCTACCCATCTTTAACTAGAATTACAAAAAATAATTGTTTTGAAAGACCATTTTTCATTTTTTTTCTATGTCTTAATTTCATTCAATTGACTTCAAATTTTGTTGCCATATTTTATAGAACATATAGTAAGTATTTAAAACATATATTCAATGTTAGAAGTTAAAAAAGAAAGGAAATTCAAACAAAAATCCCTTAAAAAACTAAACAAAAATTAGAAAAATGGAACAAGGTGAAAATTTGGGAAATAGAATGAAGAAAGGTGTTTGAGGCAACTTTGGACTTTGTTGCAACATTTTATCAAACAAACAATAAGTAGCCAAAACTTATAGAAATCACAAATAAAAATCTTTTAAAGAAACTAGGCAAAAAAATTGATGAAATGATTAAGGTGAAAATCTAAGAAATGAAATCAAGAAGGACATCTCTTATGTTTTGAAACAATGGATTGCAACAAGGCATTTTCTTTGTAGTCAATATTGGTTGAAGGAATATTGGTAGTTTACTGATATGTGGTGAAGGATGAAAAGACATCTAAAATTGCATCGAGGGAGTTAGGCCGGGATAAAGATGGAGTTTGGAAACAAATAAGAGGGAGAATTAAAGTAATTATGAGCAAAAAAAGATGTATTTTATTTATAATGTAAAAATGTCACTAACTTGAGTCATCAATTATTAATACAGCATTGATGTCTTATATGTCATCATTTTTCAAGTAGTTAGCAGTTGCCATACTATTAGATATCAATTGAGTACAAAACCAATGAGTTTACCTTTTTCATATCCCAACTAGTCATTAGAAATATCTCTAGACAATGGTTATATACAAAATCAATGTCTTAAGCTTTCATAGCTCTAATAACCTTATAAATGCCATTACTTTAGATGTTGGTTTGGTTCAAAATTGATGCATTAAAATTTGACATTTTTCTTAACAAAATGCCGTTACTTTTAGAAAACCTTTTGGTGTCGATTAATTTTGAAATTGACAATTTAACCTTTCTCATTTTCCTAATAACCTTTAAATATCATACATTTTAATGTTGATTAAGTAAGGAAAAAAAAACTTAAGTCTTCAATTTCTTCATAATTTCAAAAATATTACTATATTCAAATAGACGTTGGTTAATTATAAATCAACATCGTAAATTTCCTCATTTCCTTCTAATCTTCAAATGCTATACACTTTAATGTCAATCAAGTAAAAGAAAATTGACATCTTCAATTTCTTAATAATTTCAAAAATACTACTGCATCCAAATAGATATTAGTTAATTTTATGATCATCATCTTAGGTTTTTTTTTTTTTTCCAATGCCTTAAATTATGGCATTAGTTAAATAAAAAACTAACATCTTTAATTCTCTCATGATTTTAAAATTATCATTGCATCCAAATAAATATCAGTTATATTTATGATTTATTATCTTAATTTTTTTAAAAAATTTCAAAAATTCACCACAACAATATAGATGTCTATGTTTATTTGGACTAACATCCATGTAGCAATGTAGTATCTCACTTTTGTATTACTGCCTTCAAAAGTTTGTTGACAAGTATTTCCCACAGATTTTTTTTTTATATAAAAAGCTTATGTAACGTAGAGGAATATGTAATATATTTAATAAAATATTTTGCTCACATAAAGAGAGTGTAAAACGTGGCAGTACTTATTTGATAACTTTAAATTTATCACCTGGAAATAGTAAACTTCTCCCTGTGTAAAATTTTTTGAAATACTATGAATATTTTGCTTATTTTTTCTTCCAATTACCCCCACAACAAAGATTTTTGCCCACCTCCGCCCTTTATGCAAAGGAAGAAATCTCGCTGCTAAGCTTTATAAAATAGATGTATTCAGTTAACTTTTATTTTATTTATTTATTTGCTGCTTTTATTCATATTTTCATGTATGTTTGAGAAAATTAATTCTTGTATCTGTTACACTTATATTTTAATAGTTTCGAATTAACAAATTCTTATTACATCTATGATCAAAGACATTTATTTAAGTAAAATTGTCGAGACCTTAAATTAAATGTCGAGTTTTAACGTTGAAGCTTTAAGTTGATTTTGAAAATATTTTCAGGAATATTGGGTGTCATAGTTGAAGACAGCACTAATGACGAGCAATACCCGATGTGGAAGAACTCTCAATCTTGGCGTATTAACTCACGCGTTGTATAATGGAATAATCTGCATAATCATATAGAAGCTGGTAAAAGAGAAATTATTATTTATTAATCATTCAATTTCTTTTATTTTTGTTGTCAATTATTTTATTTTGTTGTCTGTCATTCCTACCTCAACTTTCAAACATATCATAAATTTCTTACGCTCGAGAGCAAGAAAGAATATTATCTTCTTCCATAACTGTCGAAGAAGGTAGAATATTTCTAGGAAGTATTTCGTTTCTTTTCTTTTTTACCTTTTTCTTTTCCTTTCTGTATACGCGAATGAGGTACCGATTTCTTTCCCTTTCTCTCCAGGTTACCACGGCATTTCTTAGAAAATTTTGGTAGACTAATTAATAGGTTTTTTTTTAAGGTTCACTCTCTAATGTCATCATCAACAGTCATTGCTTAGTGAAACCGAAGTCCTTTCCATATCTCCCAAACTTCACGGCAAATATAAAGAAAGGAAATTAAGTTGGAATTTACTCCTTCTCCATCTAACTACTTGAGCAGCCACGACATGAAAAGATAATATGAAATCTTCCCTTGACATAACTTAAATTTCCGTCTGTTTTGTATATTTTATGTAGAAAAATCTTTGGACAAAAAATCTTATTTAATGCAAAGGTATATGTAATATTTATTAAATTATTTTGCTTACGTAAACTAAGTGTAAAACGGGAACTTTATATTTATCACTTGAAAATAATAAACTATTCCGTGTCAAAAGTTTTAGGGTACTATGAATATTGTGCTTAAATTTTCTTCCAATTGTCCCCACAACAAAGAATTTCGCCCTCAGCCACCCTGTATGCGAAGGAAGAAATATTGCTGCTAAGACTTACAAAATAGTTGTGTTCGTTTCGCTTTTTCCTTTTTCTTTCTATTCATGCTTGAGAAAGTTCTTGTATCTGTTATATCTATATTCTAATATATTCAACTCACACCATCTACTTGAAAATGGGTATATTAATTTAACTTAACTTTATTGTGTACACTAAGATAGAACATATAAATTGTGCAGCAACATAATATCATGTAATAAAATATTGTATAATTATAATAATAACAAAACTAATCATTATAAATTGAAATATATAATATTTTTCAAAACAGAGGATGTCCCATTTGAAGAAAGAAGAAGATAAAATTCAGGTTGTCATTACAAAGAAAAGAAGGAAGAAGGCCAATAATTACTGTTAACTTTAAGAAAGATATGCTTGTCAAAATGTACAGTTGGTTATTGTTTTCAAATTAGTTAAATGAGAAACTCTCATCATTGCTACATTTCAACCAAAAGTGAAGATTTATTTCAAGTTCAACGTGGTGAATTAAGAAACGACCTACCAGAATGATGAAATTCTTCCATTTAATAATTTTTTATTTAGGTATTTGTAATAAAAGAAATTGATGACTCTTACTTTAGCTTTGTTTAATATAAAAGTTAATTACATACTCTTAAAGCAGCTTCCATGATTTTTTATTGGTTTTTTGAAATTTTATACAAATTTTAATTTGATTTGATTTGTTTTATATGAACTGAGGGAGTTAAATTATAAGTTTTCACTTGTTCAATTGTCAAAAATAAAAAATAAAAAAATAAGTTGAAATGTAAGCAAGTTGAAGATCTTTTTGAAAGAACATAGGAAAAAAATTAGAGAAATGTCTAAAATGAAGTTCTAAGAAATATAAGTAACAAGCACACCTGCTATGTTTTGAAATAGTAGCCTAGGACAAGGCATTTTCCTTGTAATCGATGTTAATTGAAGGAATATCGATAATTTATTAATGTGTAGTGGAGGATAAAGTGACATCTAAGGTTCCATCAAAGGAATTAGAATGAGATAGGGTTTGGAAACAAATAAAATGGAGAGTTAAAGTGATAATGAGGAAAAAAATGATATGTACTTTATTTATAATGTAAAAATGTTATTGACTTTAGACATCATTTATTAATACAAAATTAACATCTTATGTGTCATCATTTTCTAAGAAGTTGGCAGTTGCTATACCATTAGATATTGGTTTAGTGCAAAACTAATATGTTTACTTTTTATATATTCCAACTAGTCTTTTGAAATTTCTCTAGATGACAGTTATATGCAAAATCAATATCTTAAGTTTCCATAGATCCAGTAACCTCGTAAATGTCATTACATTAGATGTCGATTTAGTTCAAAACTGATGTATTAAAGTTTGATATTTTTATTACTGAACTTTTACAATACCTTTGGGCATTAGTTAATTCTAAAACTGATACATTGACTTTCCTCATTTTCCTAACAATCTTTACATGTTATACATTTTAACGTTAGTTAAGTAATAGACTAAAGTCTTAAGTTTCCCAATAATTTAAAAAATATCATTGTTTCTAAATGCATGTTAGTTAATTCTAAAACTAATGTCTTAAACCTCCTTATTTTCCCTACAACCTTTAAACTACATATATTTTAATGTCAATAAAGTAAAAAAATTGACATATTTAGTTTACTAATAATATAAAAAATATCACTACAGCCATATAGATATTAATTGATTCTACGGCCAACATCTTATGTTTTCTCGTTACAATGCCCTACAATATGATATTACTTAAGTGAAAATTTAACATCTTTTATTTCTTACCAATTTCAAAATTATCATTGCATTTAAATAAATATAAGTTATATTTATGATCTATTGTGTTAATTTTTTAAATAATTTAAAAAAATCACCATGACAATATAGATATCTATGTTTACCTGGACTGACATCTATGTAGCAATGAAGTAACTCATTTTTACAGTGCCTTCAAAGGTTTGTTGACAGATATTTCCTACAGAAAAATTTAAATAAAAAAAAATCTTATGTAACGTGGAGGAATATGTGATATTTTTAATAAAATATTTTGCTGAGATAAAGAGTGTAAAACGTGGCAGTACTTATTTGATAATTTTAGATTTATCACCTTGAAATAATAAACTACTCCCTGTGTAAAAAATTTTGGAATAAGATCAATATTATGCTTATTTTTTCTTCCAATTGCCCCCACAACAACGATTTTCGCTCTCCTCCGCCCTTTATGGAAAAGGAAGGAATCTTGCTGCTTAGACTTTTAAATTAGTTGTGTTCATTTCATTTTTTTTATTTATTCATATATATTTTAGACAATAAATTCCTGTATCTGTTATATTTATATTTTAATGAAATGGAATTAGCAAATTCTCGTTACCTCTATGATCAAAGACAACAGTTTTATTTTAGTGAAATTCCAGAGTATTTAATTGTCGAGCCTTAAAGTGGAAACTTATAGTTGACTTTAAAAGTAATTTCAGGAGTATTAGGTCTCGTAGTTGAAGATAACGGCAATGACGAGAAATGCTATAAGTTAATAGCTTAAAGTGCGTAAATAGCTCGCTTTTAAAATTTAGGGTTTAGGTTTTTCACACGTTGCATGTAAAGAAGAGGGTTAGGTGCCTCTAACCCAAGTCTCCAGCAAGTCAAGAAGGTTGGAACAAACCAAGTTCTTCATTTCGTCAATTCACCCTTGGGAATACAGCAAGGAGATGGTGAAGGAGCCTTTGAAAGTAATGGAACAAGATAATATTTTTAGTTATTTTTTCTCTATGCGAAGTAGGGGCAAGAAAGAAATTAGAAAGTTCGTTAGAAAAGCAGAGGAAAAATTTTATAATATTAAAGCATTTCAGAGATTTTAATGCTAATAGGATTTTGTGAAGTTAAATATCTTGATATTATGATAATAAATTTTAAAGTTAACAAGTTAAGTTTTCTCATGGATATCTGACCTCTTCAAATACAACAAGATTTCAGTGTTACAACGGTACAGTTTTCAGTGATATTAAGGCAAGATTTTACACTTTGGGGACAAAGGTTAGCAAGTCCCGATAAATCAGACAAAATGATTTCTTAAATTATAAGTAAATGAGGCAAAGTGAGAACAAAAATATTATCAGTACAAAAATGAAATGTAAAATTCAAATTAAAATTTTCCATATTTATTAAATTAAATTTTAAAAATTTAATTTATTATTACATATTTAATAATAATTTTCAATTTAAATTTAAAATATAATTTTAAATTCTATAGAATTGTGAAAAGAAATTTAGCCCGCTCCACATATCAGGAAAAATGTCGTCTCCTTTTTCTACCCAAGTCCCGGTCAATTCGATAAAGAAGTAATAAACCAACTTTCTAGAGGCTCCAACACTTGGAAGACTTGAAGAAAAGAAGGTGGGTTGACTTCTTTATATTCCCATTCGTTTGGGGGCGCTTTGGATTCTAAATCAATGTGTGGGCTCCATTTGTTTCACCCTTCTCTCCACCTACCTCAATAACTTTTTACACTAATATGTGATTTCTTTAATATGAACTATTCACATAAATAATATTAAAAAGTCTATTTAAATAAAATACGTTAACAAAGAATCATTCTTAGATAATATACTAAAAAATTTTGATCGTTGAATAATATTAATTAAAAATACTTACATTATTTAACGTTAAAACATGAAAACCAAA
>JAIUCU010000109.1:0-131484 GCA_020226215.1 Sindora glabra
CTTTAAATAAGACACATTAGCATTTTGTTCATTTTTTGAAGATCTCTTTCTTTGAACACCTGGTTCACAAAATCAAATACTTTTTTAACCACAATATGCTAGTTTTTATGATAGAAATAGTTAGGAACTATCCTTTCTTGAAGCCTTTACAATGTGATTTCCAAGAGTGAAAAGGAGCAATAACACGTACTATAAGGTCCAATGTCAAGAGTTAAGGCTAAAAGGATCAAACAATCACTTCAAAGGATGATGGGAAAAACTTAGATGCATGAAGAAGTAAGATTGAAGAGAATGGAGGAGCTTGAGTCATGTGTATTTTGGCCTTAAGAAACTACATATGAGTAGTTGAATATTATAATAAACTATTAGGCTAAGAGTTCTTTTGCCTGCTTATAGTTAAATATCATATTTGATTATTAAGCTTAAAGTTTATCTTTGCCTACTGATATTCAAATATTGAAAGATTTTCCATGGTATTCAAATAGTATATTTGAATATTAGCAGTTTATTTTATTTTTTTAGAATTTTAATTCATTTTAGGCATTTTATTTGTTAATGTATTTTTGGCCTATTATTTTGTCACTTTATTTTTAATAATATTAATGCTTTAATTAGCTTCCAACGTTAAGCTTAATTAAATCCATCAAAGTCCAATTAATTTTAGTTAATTTTTGACCATCTAGCCTATTTAAGGAGTATTATTCCTTATGGTAATAACTTTTAATAAAAATGAAATGTGAGAATCTTTTTGTGCTCTTTCTTAGGGTTCTTGTAAGAACTTGAGGCTTATAATGGGAGATTTAACCTTTATGGCATCAATTCTCACTTATCAAAAGATTTATTTCTTTTGTAGCATGATTCTTTATCATTAATCATTTCTTTTCTTTTTAAATTTGAAGTGTGGCATAAATATTCTTCCTTTTCAATACGGTTTCTAAATTTTAGGATAATTCAACAGAAGAATTCATATTATTTAGTATTTAGAGCAAAGCTTTCTAAATTTTTAGGTTGTGTTCTTAATATTTTTACTATTTTATTTTGAATTTCTTCATTTTTATTTTCCTAATTTGATTCCTTGTTGCTATGGTGGTATGATTATGTCCTTGTTCTACTATTCTTGTGTTATTTTTTTTGTCCTTATTAGTTTTGATCTTTATTTTAATTTTAGTTCATTATTATTCATTTATTCTTATGTTTCTATTTTGGTTTTTGCATAATTTCTTATGCTGTCGAAGTTTAATTCTATTTTGCTAGCTTGATTTTGTGTTCTAGCTTGTTTTTATGTTTAATTCTTGATTTTATTGTTAGATCTTGCATTTTATGCTTTAATTTTAAGCAAATTCATGTTTAATTCTATTAACTTTTATCGAACTTTGTTGAATTTGAATGTTACATTGAAAGTGTTTGATCTAAGTTCAAAACAGTGAAGTTTAGCTTGTTATAATCAAATATAGTATTCAAATATTATGCAAAAAATTAGTGTAATATTCAACTACCATAATCGAATATATCAAGGCAGAGAATAACTAGTTTGGTGGTAGTTGAATAGCATACTCAATTATCTTTTTTAAAAATTTGAAAGGTTAGATTATAATTTATTGTAGTTAACGATTCAAAGATAGAGGCTACCCGAACTTCTAATAATCAAATATAGTAGTCAAATATCCACCTTTAACTTAGGATACTCAATTATTATAATCCAATTGTGTAAGGTAAAAGCTACACTGAGTTGTGATAATCATATATTGTATTTGAATTCCTCTTATTTCAATGAAATAGTTGATGATAGTTAGGGATGTAGAAATGGCCTGCAGGCAATGTGGGTGTTGGATGGGTATAGGGTGGGATAGACTAAAAATTTTAAGCTTATTTTTTTTGTAGGCTTGAATAGGCAAGCTTACATAGGCTAGGACCCATAAGGGTGCAGGCTAACCCGTGGATATTTACTATATATAATATTTTTTTAATTAAAATGAGAATGACATAATACATTGAAGATTTAATAGCTTAATCCATTACTTTTATCTATATAATATCTATTTTTTAATTATAATGAGAATGACTCAATACTGTACTGGTTTTAATTACTATTTATTTATATTTGAAACAATCTATCTTATTCTAATTTCACATTGAACTTTTGATACATGTGTCCTATTCTATTCCTAATGCAAGTAGAAGAATATTAAAAGAATAGAAATAAAAAAAATCCCTCTTGATAAGAGAGGGAATGAAGAATGTTCTAATATGTTCCATTAACGCATTAAAAAGACTATACGATGTATTTGTTATGGAAGTATGCCAACATTTCTATTTCCAAATTGGGAGTTTCTAATTCTAAATGGCATATAATAATATAATTATAGTTTTGTTATAATTAATTATATTGTAAATTGTAAAAATAAAAAAATAGATTATATTTTTACAAGTTATTTAACTTAATATAATTTATAAAGTGTAAATTTTATGAGTGGGCTCACAAGCTTATGCAGATGAGCAAACGAGGTGATATGAACCTAATTTTTTCTAGTTGTTAAAAATACAAGCTTGGCTAGTTTAGGCCCACCCTACCCATTATGTATCTCTAAAGTATCTAATACCTTTATTTCTAATAGCACCAAAAGGTGTTCTACGATAATTTAGGGTTTGAATCAAAGAAAATTAAGAAGAAGGTAAAAGAAAGTAAATAAAAAATAAGAAGAAAAAAAGAGCAAAGAAACAAAGTGTAAAAATTAAAAGTGAATGAAAAAAAGAATAAAATAACAAGAGAAAAGAAAAACAAAGTGCAAAGAAGAAAGAAGAAAAAGAGAAGTTATTTGAAGAAAAGTTGATTATTCTTTTTATCCTTTACTTCATCTTAGAACTTTTCATTATTTGAATTAACTTTTTCATTACTTCTTTCATTTAATCAAAGCTTTCATTCTCATTTTTTAATTCCTAGTTTGTTTTCTTGATTCTAATTATGTGTTTGAGTCTTAATTATTTCCTTCTTACATCTTATAGTGCCTTTCATTGTTCCATTATGTTATCTAGACCTTGATTGGTAACATTGATTGTTATAATTGTTGAATGTTATTTATTGAGTCATATTAATTCCTAAAAAATAATAGGAATGGAATAAGGTAAGACTGTGTGAGATTATTTGAGGGTAAAAGCCTTAAATCAAAGTGCAAAAATGAGTAAGTACCTTTAACTTAAGTGAGAAGTGTGATCTTGTGAGGTTATTTTCTTTATTTAACATTTTCTTGTAGGTTTATCTTTTAAGGATGTTGAAAGGTAGTGCCAATAATAATATTAGGTCCACTTTGAGGGCCATGTAATGACAACTTGAAGGAATGAATGTAAAGCTTAGAAAAGTTGAGGATGAAAGGAAAGAAAGGAAAGAATAAATATAAAATAATATAAATCACGAAAAGGGAAGAGATAGCACTGATGGTGAGAGTGAGAGATTACATGAATTTGAGAGAAATGATAGAAGGAGAGAAGAAAGAAGAGATGACAGAAGGAAAGGTGAAATGAGAAATAAGAGGAGAGGAAATGATAGGCAAAGAAGAGAGGGAGTTAACAATAATCTTGATAACATTAAAATGAACATTCTTTCATTTCAAAGAAGGAATGATCTAAATGCCTACTTGGAATAAGAAAAGAAAGTTAGAGTTGGTCCTTGATTGCTATAATTATTTAAAAGAGAAGAAGGTGAAATTTACCATCATTGAATGCTTTGAATATACAATTCTTTGTGGGATCAATTTATGATAACTATTCAAAAAAATCATGCAAGACTTATTAGAACTTGAGATGATTTGAAGTTTGTTATAAAGAAGAGATTCATTCTTGGCCATTGTTATAGAGGTTTGTGCCAAAAATTATAAAGTCTCACTTAAGGTTCTAGGAGTGTTAAAGATTACCATAAGAAGATTCAACTCACTATGTCTGGAAACAATATGGAAGAAGATTAAGAGGCTACCATAGCTAGATTTCTCCATGAGTTGAATAAAGATATTACTAATATGGTGAAGTTACAATATTATAAACATATAGAAGAAATGGTTCACATATTTATGAAAATGGAAAGATAAATGAAAAGAAAGAATTCTTCTAAATATGGCTTCCATTCAAGTTCCTCATTAAAGCCTTAAGAGAAAAAAAGGTGAAAGGAAAAAGGACAAGGGAGCAAGCACAAAACGGAATCTTCTACCAAACAAAAAGAACAGGACCCTAATGGGAAAAATAAAGTTGAAAAGCCTTAAAAGCATTGAAACATTAAATATTTTAGAAGCTAAGGATATGGGCATATTGTTAAAGAGTATCCTAACAAAAAAGTCATAAAGGATAGAGACATTGACTTTACAAGAAAAGCTAAAAACAAAAAATCCATAACATCTTCAAAAAAGAAGAGTGAAGAAAGTGGAAGTCTTTTTAATATAGATGTGTTAGTGCTTAGGAAAGCATTAATATGCAAGCTAAAGAAAAAAGTGAAGAGAAAAGGAAGAACATTTTCCACACTAGGTGAAACATTAAGGGTGGGATATGTAAGTTATTATTGATAGTGGTAGTTATTGTAATGTCCCGAATTTTTTTAATTTTATTATTTGAATCTCTAAATTCTAAGGTCGTAGAAGCAAAGAGCACGTTTGAATTAGCTTGGTGAGTGAATTTTTAGTTGAAGGAACTTAAGTGTAAGGTAAACGAAATTTTGAAGGAAAAGGATAGTAGGGAAAAGAATTTATTTTCATAAGCAGTATAAATGATCAGAGGAGGTTGGAAAACCCAAAAAGGAGAAGTTGTCTAAGTCTGACAGTGTAAGAAATTTTAAACAGACAGAAACCCTATGGACTAAATTGCAAAAGTACAGAATCGGGTGTGGTTAAAGTGAAAATAATCAAGAATTTAGGATCTAATATGAATAACCAAGAATTTGGGGTGCAATATGTGATTTTAATTAGTGTGACCAATGGACTCATGACAAGTGTCATTGTTAGAAAAATAATGGCAAGAATAGCCTTACTAATTGGTGAAAAAGGACTAAAATACCCTTGGAAATCTCAAAAAGGACCAAAATGCCCCTAGAAGCTTCATAAAAACCCCACCCTCTTCTCCATTTCTCCAAAAGCTACAAAAATCTCCATGAGAGCAAGCTTGGACGTGTGAGAGAGAGAAGGAAGATAGAGAAAGTTTCTCTTAGCTTTTTCACCTAAAAATACTTAGATTCAAGCTAAGGTGTAGAAGGGAAAGTTGCTCTTCTCATCAAGCTCTATCCATTGATGTGCTTAGATTGAGGAAAAGCTCAAGTTTGATTAAGTTTGGGGAACTCCAAGTGAGGATTTTCAAGTTGCACCAAGAGGTAAAAATGTTCTCCTCTAAGAGCTTTTTAATGTACTCTTCTTAGTTTCTTGAAATCTTGAGGTTGGTGTGGTCAAGGGTGATTGAACATGGAGTTTAGGATGATTTGAATATGTTTAATGGTGTTTTGGATGTTGTTATGCTAATCTATGGCTTTGGTTTGGTGTAAAAACAGCAAGAAAACATGATGTACACATTTGGGTTTTAGAGGCATAATGGTGCATGTGTAGTATTGGCATGATATGTTTGGAACTTGGCTAAATTGATGAAGTTAGAATAATTTTCATGAACTATAAAGCCTAAGGAAGATGAAACCTTGAATTGTGAAAGTGTTTGTGTGCATGTTCCCTTTTGAGAAGCCAAAACTATGATTATGAAAAAGAAGGAAGGAAGGAGTTTTAGCTGTTTAATGTGTTTTCGGAGGATCAGTGATGTACACGGGGTAGAACACGGCCCGTGTTGTACCCCGTGTTCTTCGTCGAAGCTGATCAGTGTGCTACACGGGGTGTAACACTCCCCGTGTTTACTCTAGAACTGAAGGGCAGTAAGGTACACGGGGTAGAACACGGCCCGTGTTCACCCCCGTGTTCTTTGTCGAGTAACCCAGTGAAGCCTTGAAGTGATCCAGTAAGAAACACGGCCATGAACACGGGGTAGGGGAACCCGTGTACTTTGTCAAGTGGACTTTTTGGCTTGGTTTCTTCAGGATTTGCATGGTTTTGCCTTTGGATCCTTTTCTAATGCTCATATATGTCATTTCAAAGCTTGAAAACAAAGTATGGAGCATCTAAGTATGCATGTGTGCATCTATCAATGTGGAGGAAGTAAAGCATATATGAGATTTAAGGAAAATGATGATGTTCTAATAAAGAACTATGATGTGTATTTGTATAGACTAAGGAGTGACAACAAGTGGAAAGACAAGGGGAGTTATAAAGGAGTTTTTAGTGAGAGCAAAGGAAACATCACATTGGAAGCTTGTAAAAGGTAGCTAGCTTTATCTTTAAGCTGTTTTCTATTTACATGATTTTTTTGTATTTTATGCCATTGTATGGAACGTGTATGAAATTGTTGTGCACGCATTCCGGGAAGACAGTGTGATACTGTATTTGGCCTATGGCTCGAGATCCCTGGAATGATAATGCAATTGTTGTGGCACAACCCCGGAAGACAGTAGAATACTGTGTTTGGCCTATGGCTCGAGATCCTCGGGGATAATAGTGCATTTGTTGTGTGTGGTACCTATGGCTAGACACCTCGGGAAGACAGTGTGATACTGTGTTAGGCCTTTTGGCTCGAGAACCCCGGGAAGACAGTGAATTACTGTGTAAGGCTTAGATACGATTATCTGTGATGGCCATCTAGATATTGATATAAGTCCTTGAATGGGCTTGATGATTGCTGTGTGCAGTGCATATTTCTTACAATGGTATGATATTGAATATGATGACAAATAATTAATTGATTTCGAAACGTATGTTTTATTTGCTTAAGGATCTGGAATGGCTTGAAATGTTTCATGGCAATGGCTAGCTACTGGGAAACTTTGTTTCTTATGTTTTTTTTGTATTGTTACTAACCATTCCAGGTGATGCTTCCAAAGGCTCTCATGATAAAGGACACTGATGTTTTGAAGTTGTAAATGATTGTATAGTTGGTAATATTATATATGATGGATGTACGAATTGTAAATTGAACTCTTTTTGTATAATTGTATGAATCTTGCTCATGTTGTATGAGATACAGAAATTTGAGATATTTTGAATTGGTTTGGAGTAGAAGGCAAATTAGTATGCGATAATTACCTATTTGATGAGGATTAAGGTGTTGATAAGTAAGGGAGTTACAGTTATGTTAATGTGACTATTACCATTTTAGTAGAGAAACTAAATTTGCTTGCTTTGTAACACCCTACTGATAGGGAATTCCATAAGGGTGTCCTGATCTTCACGGTGTAGGCAAATAAAGTAAATCAAAAATAATGTAAAAGAATGATATGAGTGCCACACTCCAGAAATGAGGAAGGAAATTGGGAGTGATAAGCTCTGACTTGGGTGATTCGATGACCTGACGAATGCAAGCAGCCAACCAACGCTATAAGGAACGTGACCTGCTACTTAAACCACTTGTCCAACCACGAACACGAATTGACCAATCCATACAACAACGCACCTGGGTTGAAGCACAAATTGGGGGCTTTTATGAATTTGAATCACCAATCTTATAAAGGAAGATTGACAAAGCAAGGTTTCACAAGAGCAAAAGAATATAATATTCTCACACTTTGGAGAAGAAACACTCAAATTTGTGTATTATTCATGAACTGTCTATTCTGAGTTACATAGATTCCTATTTATACTAGTCTTAGGAAAGTACAAATAGTAAATGTCATAAATACAAAGTTTGACTATCACTAAATTAAAAATAGAAATTATTCTCAGATTTTCCTTATTTGTTATATTCCCGATTAGGAAAATATTTCTTGATTTGCTACACTCCATGTCTAGATTCATTGTATCCTATATTTGGAAATTATCTTCAGATTCATTGCGCTCCATATTAGGATAATGTTTCCACATTTGTTGCGCTCCATATTAGGAAATTATTTCCGAATTTATCATGCTCCATATTGGAAATATGTCCAGATTCATTTGACTCAGACATTCCTTAATAGGAAATTATCTCCTAATTTATGACGCTCCATATTAAGAAAATGTGTCCAAATTCGTTGCACCTCAACTATCTTTAGATTTCTTGGGCTTGGATGAGCAGCACTTCAACTTTATTTGTTTCATCTACTTGGGCTCCTTGGGCCAGAATTACATTTACATGGGCTCCAATTGCTTCTTGTATTCTTTTGAGCCTTCCTCTTATCATTAGGCCTTCACTTAATATTAAATCTTTCTCTACTTGGGCTTGCTCATGCAAAGTGCTGGACTGGTTCATATCATCCTCCCCCTCTTAAAAAGGAGTCATCCTCGACTCTTCAAGATCTGCATTAAAATAAGGAAGAAGATTAAAAACATTGAAGGTAGTAATTCCAATACTTAACAAACAATTCAAACTTATAAGTATTCTCTCAAGAACTAGAAAAGGTTTATCTCCTTTAGGCATGAGTTTAGACTTTCTTTTCACAAGAAATCTCTCTTTTCTTAGATGTAACCAGATGAAGTCTCCAAGCTCAAAAATTATTTGCTTGATTTCTTTATTGGCATGGTTCACAAATCTTCCCCTCGTAGACCTAGGCAATCCAAAAATAAAATTTATAGAAATATCTTCCCATGGTACATTAGGAACGTGGAGGGGAGTATACAATTCATAAGGATTTAATTTAAATTTTACTTTATAACATGCAATGCCTTTTCTCATAAATTTCTTAACCTCCATGTGCATTTTAGGCTAACCAAAATGTTCATTTAGAATAACAAACATTATTGCAATGCCAAAATGTCTCATAAATCCAGAATACATTTCTTTCAACAATTTCACATGCAATAGATAACTTGAGATGCAAAATTTGTCAATGTGAAATAAGAAGTTATTGTAGAAGGAGAATTTGTTCCAGCCAACATCTGGTTTACAATGACTAAAGGACTCATGAAAATTAACATCATTAGCACAAAAATATTTAATAAATTCCAAACTAAGAATATTAACATCTAACATGGAAAGAAGGACATACCTTTGTGATAAAGCATTAGCAATAATATTTTCTTTACCTCTATTATGTTTAATCACAGAAGGAAATAACTCACTGAATTCAATCCATTTAGAATGCCTATGGTTTAACTTGCTTTGGCTCTTCACATGTTTGAGGGCTTTATATTCCTGTAAAATGGGCAAAACAACACTAGGCAACACAAAAGTTAAGTCATTAGTGTTAAACATAGCCTATTTGTACAAAAGTACTAGGAGGTTTTGTTGAGAAAACAAAACTTGTTTAATCTCACTCTTTTTTGCCACTAGCAAGCTCTTCTCTCCCTTCTCCTTTCCTCTCAATTTTTCTTTTCTTTCTTTCTTCTCTCTTAATTGACTCACTTTTTCTGGCTTTTTCTGATTTTTATTTTTACTTTCTGCCTTTTGATTTTCTTTTTTATTCTCACTCTCTCTTTTCTTTTCTCTCTTGATTTGATCTTCCAATATTTGTTTTGGTGACATAGGAAGGAGGGTTATAGGTTCCCCTCGAAGTACAAAAGAATAACGGTTTGAAAACCCGTCATGTGTGACTTTCCTATCATACTGCCAAGGCCTGCCTAATAAAAGATGACATGCTTTCATGGGTACAATATCACATACAACTTCATCTCTATATTTACCAATAGAAAATAAAATTTTCACTTGTTTTGTCACCTTCATTTCACCACACTCATTCAGCCATTGGAGCTTGTAGGGACGGTGGTGTTTGAGTGTAGGTAGGTTCAGCTTCTCTACTAATTCAACGCTTGCCACATTGCTGCAACTTCCTCCATCAATTATTACACTACATACCTTGTCTTGAATTAGGCAGAGTGTGTGGAATAAGTTCTCTTTTTGGTTGGTCTCTTCTTCCATTGTTTGAATACTGAGTGCTCTTCTAGCCACTAGGAGTTCTCCTTCTTCTACACTTTCTCCATTATCATCTGACAGCTCCTCTTCCTCCTCAGTGGTTTCTTCTTTGGTCTCCCAATCACCATGGTGGTTAATGATCATGGTGCGCTTGTTGGGGCACTCGCTTGAAATATGTCCTCTCCCTTGGCACTTGAAGCACCTTATGTCACGGTTTCTTGTTGGGTTAAGTTCTGCTTGATCGTTCTTAGGTTCTGGTATTTTGGCTTTTTTTTAACCCGGCCTCTTTAGAATTTGAAGAAGAAAGTGTGTATTTTTTTGAATTGTTCTTCCACAAATTAAAAGAATTTGAGTTTGAGTTATTTTTACCAATATGTCTTCTTTTTAGTTGTTGTTCAACCTTGATGGCTTGATGTACCATCTCTTGAAGTTCTACATGGTGATACATCTCCACAGCATCAGCTATGTCACGGTTCAGTCCATGCAAGAAACGAGCCATTGTTGCCTCTCGATCCTCCACTATGTTGGCTCTTATCATGGCAATCTCCATTTCTTTGTGGTATTCATCTACACTCCTTGATCCTTGTGTGAGGCGTTGCAACTTGTTGTGAAGCTCTCTATGGTAGTAAGATGGAATGAATTGCCTCCTCATGATTGTTTTCATCTCCTCCCATGTGGTAATTGGGCATTCTCCATATCGCACTTTCTCTTTTTGCATCTGATCCCACCAAACAAGAGCATAATCAGTAAATTCAAGAGCTGTAAGTTTTACCTTTTTCCTTTCGGAATAGTTATAGCATGAGAAAATCTGTTCAACTCGCATCTCCCACTCCAAATATGCCTCTGGATCATTTTTGCCTTGAAATGAAGGAACTTTAATTTTGATTCCTCCAAGGTCATCTTTTCTGTTTCTATGCCTCCTTGGTTCTTCTCGATTTGGCCTCCTCCTTCTTCGTTGGTAATCATTAAATTCATCCTCTTCATCCTAGCTCTCCGCAACTCCATGAGATTGTTCACCTTGCCTTCAGTTGTTTTGATTCTCCATTTGTTCCAACTGGTCATGAAGTCCTTCTAACTTTCTATCAAACAGCCTTTCGAGATGACTCACCAATGCTTACATTTGAATAGGGGCTAATCCTGCTTGTGGAATATCTTCTTGATTTCTTGCCATGTTAGTGAAAAAAGGGTAATAGAATATTTGATCTCACAAATTCTCTCAATTAAGTGTTTTTACTCTTCTCTTGATAATCTCACTAGCTCTCAATCCCTCAATACCTTCCTAAGCTCTTTATGCAACCTAAATCCTTGTAAGTGATTCAACAATTGCCAATTTCTCGGCTTCAACCAAGCACGTAAATGTAGACGGCCAAAAAAAAGGTTACAAGATAAGGGATAGGTTCTGTAAATGAAGGTAAAGAAATTTCTTATGTATACAAAACAATGTCTATCGCAACTACGCAATTCAATAATTTTGAAAGAAACTGAATAGTCACGTCTTCTTCTTTTTTATATATATATATATCACTTTCCTTTTTTTTTCACGTTTCTGTTCTCTTTTTTTTATATTTTTTTTTTCAGGATTTTCTTTTGTTTACTTTTGCTTCTTTTTTTGTGCTTTCTTTTTTTTTTGAATATTTTTTTGCACGAATTTTTTTCTTTTTTTTTTTTCTTTTTTTTATATATTGCAGAACAAAAGAATAAAACTAAACGCCTACCGTGTCAACTAATAGCTCTGATACCAAATGATAGGGAATTCCATAAGGGTGTCCCGATCTTCACGGCGTAGGCAAATAAAGTAAATCAAAAACAATGTAAAAGAATGATATGAGTGCCACACTCCAGAAATGAGGAAGGAAATTGGGAGTGATAAGCTCTGACTTGGGTGGTTCGATAACCTGACGAATGCAAGCAGCCAACCAACGCTATAAGGAACATGACCTGCTACTTAGACCACTTGTCCAACCACGAACACGAATTGACCAATCCACACAACAACGCACCTGGGTTGAAGCACAAATTGGGGGCTTTTATGAATTTGAATCACCAATCTTATAAAGGAAGATTGACAAAGCAAGGTTTCACAAGAGCAAAAGAAGATAATATTCTCACACTTTGGAGAAGAAACACTCAAATTTGTGTATTATTCATGAACTGCCTATTCTGAGTTACATAGATTCCTATTTATACTAGTCTTAGGAAAGTACAAATAGTAAATGTCATAAATACAAAGTTTGACTATCACTAAATTAAAAATAGAAATTATTCTCAGATTTTCCTTATTTGTTATATTCCCGATTAGGAAAATATTTCTTGATTTGCTACACTCCATGTCTAGATTCATTGTATCCTATATTTGGAAATTATCTTCAGATTCATTATGCTCCATATTAGGATAATGTTTCCACATTTGTTGCGCTCCATATTAGGAAATTATCTCCGAATTTATCATGCTCCATATTGGAAATATGTCCAGATTCATTTGACTCAGACATTCCTTAATAGGAAATTATCTCCTAATTTATTACGCTCCATATTAAGAAAATGTGTCCAAATTCGTTGCACCTAAACTATCTTTAGATTTCTTGGGCTTGGATGAGCAGCACTTCAACTTTATTTGTTTCATCTACTTGGGCTCCTTGGGCCAGAATTACATTTACATGGGCTCCAATTGCTTCTTGTATTCTTTTGAGCCTTCCTCTTATCATTAGGCCTTCACTTAATATTAAATCTTTCTCTACTTGGGCTTGCTCATGCAAAGTGCTGGACTGGTTCATATCACCTACCCCATACAAATTGTAATGGTTATATAAGAATGTGGAAAATAGAGTAAGTCTTGGTATCTTTCTCCATTAGGAAGTACCAAGATAAGATACTTAATGATGTTATTCATATGTACTTGCCATCTTTTGCTTAGGAGGCCTTGGTAATTTGATAAGAACATTACATATGATGGTGTCTTCAACAAGTATCAATTGAGAAAGGATGGAAGAAAAATGACTTTTAAGTTTTTAATCCTATAAGTTTATAAAGATCAAATAAGAATGTAAAAAAAAAAGGAAGAAGAAAAAGAAAAAAGTACAAATAATAAAAATGATAAAAAAAAAGAGTGTGAGTGAAAAGAAAAATAAAAAAATGAGAATAGTGAGAGTTTAAAATAAGTGAGAGAAAAATTAAGTGTCTTTGCAAAAGTAAATGATGTAAGGAGTGATCATTATGTATTTAGGATAATATTTATACTCTTATACAAAAAACCTTACGTAACACTAACCAAGAAAGCCTTATTTTACTAAGACTAATAAAATTTATTTTGTAGGAATATAAAGAGTTGGGTTGCTCTAAGAAAATTTCCACTAAAAAGAGGAATTGAGCATCAAATTAACTTCATTCTAAGAGCTCATATTTCAAACCATCTTGCTTATAAGACTAACCTAAAAGAAGTTAAAGAAATACAAAGACAAGTTAAAGACCTTACGTTTAAAGGCTACATAAAAGAAGGCATGAGAATATATGCAATATTCATTTTATTGGGGGTAAAGAAGGATGGGTCATGGAGAATGTGTATTCATTGCCCATAATCAATAAAGTCACTATAAAGTATAGACATTCCATTCATAGGCTTGATGACATACTTGATAAGTGATATAGGTCTTATGTCTTTTTAAAAATTAACTTGAAAAAAAGGTAGTATCAAATTAGAATGAGTGAGGGTGATGAAGGGAAGATAACTTTTAAAATAAAACATAGTTTATATAAATGGCTTGTTATGCCTTTTGATTTGTCTAATGCACCTAGTACTTTTATGAGATTAATGAACCATGTTTTATGTCCTTTCATTAGAAAGTTTGTCATGGTTTATTTTGATGATATCTTGTATGTATAAAAAATTTTAATGAACATGTTATGCATTTAAAATGTGTTTTGCAAGTTTTTAAAAAAGAGAAATTGAGTGCCAACATGGAAAAATATTCATTTTGCTTGGATAAAATTATGTTTTTAGGTTATGTTATAAGTAGTAAAGGAATTAACATAGATGAAAAGAAAATTAAAACAATTAAGAGTGACCTACCTTTAAAAGTCCTAGTAAATTGAGGAGCTTTCCTGGGTTAGCTAGTTTCTATAGGAAATTTATGAGGGACTTTAGTACCCTAGCTACACCTTTGAATGAATTAGTGAAAAAGAAGATGGAAATTTATCAAAGAGAAGAGCAAGAGAAAGCTTTTAACTTGTTAAAAGATTAATTAAGTTTGGTCCTTTTGCTTAGTTTTCTTAATTTTACTAAAACTTTCAAAATTGAGTGTGATACTTTAAGTGTTAGTATTGGAGTTACTTTGATGTAAGAGAAAAAACCAATTACATTCCTCACTTATGATGAAGAGCTCTATGCTTTGGTTTAGGCTTTGGAAACATGGCAATATTACATATAGCCCTCACTAACCATGAATCATTGAAGCATTTGAAAGGCTAGGAAAAATTAAATAAGAAGCATGCAAGGTGGATGGAATTTATTAAAACATTCCTATATGTGATCTACATAAATAAAGTAAAAATAATATAGTTATCATTGCATTATCTAGAAGTATCTTCTTATCTCTACTTTTGTAATATCTCTAATTTAGATATAAAGTAAAATTTAAAATTTATGGATAAATGATTTATTTAGTTGATATTTAGATGTTAAATTTATTTATTTATTATTTTTAAATGAAAAGATTTGGAATGGATTTGTTTTAAGTGATTATTATTAATTTGAGGAAGATTTAAACATTCTTAGAAGGATTCTCTCGTTTCTTTGAAAATAATTTTGAGTAAAAAGATTTTTATTTGGAGATGAGATTATGATGGGATAAGGAACATGAGATTAATCCCATGATTAAATTTTAGTATCTTTTCTTTTATATTATTATTAATGACTTATGGTACACTTTTCTTTCATAACGTCGGCTGGCTCTATTTTTCTTTTGGATTTTTCGTTGCTTTTCCAGTTAATTTTCCAGCAACTTCTATACTTTCTCACCGCCGACAGCTGCTGTCCTCCTCCTTTTATTTTATTTTATTTCTCCAGCTTTTCTTTTGTTCTAAAAACACGCGGATCCTCTCTCCTTTTCTGCTACTATCTTCAACGGGTACAGCTTAGCATTTTCAATTTTCTGGTTCTTTCTTCTCATCGGTACACTTACAGATAGCGGTTTTCTTCCCTTCCTTCCTCTCCCTCCCTGCTGCTGTTGGTCTCGTTTCTTTTCCCTCTCTCTCCAAAACCTCCCTTTTTCTTCTATCGCTATTGTTGTCTGCTCCTGTATGACCATAACTGCTGTTTCGGGATGTCTCCATCGCCACCAGCACCATGAACGACTATTGTCCGGCGGAGAAAAAAAGAAAAAAAGAAGTCGAAGTTGGCTGGGGTGGCAAATTGGAGCTACTGTTTGTTTTGGAAGTACCGAAACTGAGCTGCACCACTGCCATACTCAGGAGCTGTTATTTTTCTGGCCTGGCACCATTCGCTTTCAGTTTGGTGGCACCGGTACAGCAACAAGTTTCTACCGTCGTGTGGCAGCTCCTTTGTGCATAAGGTTAGCCTACCGAACAGAAAGATGCTGGTGAAATGCCACTGCACCTGAGCTCATTTTCCCTTCTGTCCAATAATGGTAACGGGCGCGAGAAGAAGAGCTACGAATTTAGGCAATTTCTAGCGATAGAAGTTATTACTTCTCCTTCAAATCTCAATTGATTTCAAGCATCACTCTATCGGTAAAGCTCAGAGGAGCTTCCTTGGATGAAGAATATAGATTAATACTATAAGGAAATTTTCAAGGACTATATATTGAGTTGAAGAGCATCATGAAAATAAGAAGTTCAGCAGCTGCGGTTAAGGGAAGAAACTATCCGAGCTTGTGCCTGGCTTTCCGACTCTATCAACGTCTTCTGTAGTTTTCTTTCTCCCAGGCGAGTCACACTGCTGCAGCTTTTCCTCGCCTGCACCTTCATCATGTCTCTCTCTCTTTCGGGCTCTGCTCTCTTCTATTGTGTGTCATTGGAGGTTGTTAAAGCTCTGGCCAGGTCGCGTTGCTGCTCCTTCTTGTTCTCCAGCTACAATCGTGAGTGGGAAGCACAGAAACTGGCTAAGCTTGCTGCTGTCTAATGGTTGTAAGGCACGCCAGCAGGAAAGAAACTACAGTGTTGTTATTTTAAGGAAGAGAATTGAAACAGAAAATGAGGGGAGAGAGGAGAGTGCAAGTAGTGAGTAGAAATAAGGAGAAATGTACTAACCATGCAGAGCTTTTGGCCCCCTGTTTTGCTGGACTTCTGCAACTCCTGTCACCTTGCGGGGAGGAGAATACAAAAGCAGGAAGATAAAGTTGAGTCTGACAATCTGTGGATGATTTCAAGTGAGTATATATCTCACCATTAACTTTATTTTAACATAAGATGATTTATTGGTATTATTGTTATTAGTAATATAGATTTTATCCTTATTATTTGAAATTAGTTTTGTGATATAAAGGTAATTAGTTACTTACAAATAAAAATTGACCAAGGCGTGCAGTGAAAATACAATTATGTCCTTGTTAGTCAATTACTAATTGATGCGTGAGTTAGGTAATAACTTTCTGATGAATAGTTGAAAAGCATATAAATGACCTTGAAATGAGGTTGAGGCTACATGTATGACTACCGTAATTATTACGTGATGTTCTATGATATTGAAATTTTTACTTGTGAATAAATATTCTTATTTGACATGATTGCGATAGCTTAATGTAATGTCCCAAATTTTCAATTCTATTATTTGAATTTCTAAATTCTGAGGCTGTAGAAACGAAGAGCACTTTTGAATTAGCTTGGTGGGTGAATCTTAAGTTGAAAGGATTTAAGTGTAAGGGTAAACGAAATTCTGTAGGAAAAAGTATAGTAGGGAAAAGAATTTATTTTCAGAAGCAGTATAAATGATCAGAGGAGGTTAGAAAACCCTAAAATGGGGAGTTGTCTAAGTCTGACAGTGTAAGAAATTTTAAACAGACAGAGACCCTATGGACTAAATTGCAAAAGTGCAAAATCGGTGTGGTTAAAGTGAAAATAATCAAGAATTTGGGATCTAATATGAATAACCAAGAATTTGGGGTGTGATATGTGATTTTATTTAGTGTGGCCAATAGACACATGACAAGTGTCCTTGTTAGAAGAAAATGGACAAGTGCCCTTATTTGAAGAAATGGCAAGAATAGCCTTACTATTGGTGAAAAAGGACTAAATTACCCTTGGAATTGTCAAAAATGGCAAGAATACCCTTGAAGCTTCATGAAAAGTCTTCTTCCTTCTCCTTTCTTCTCAAAAGCTGTGGAAGACTCCATGAAAGCTGCAAAAACATGCAAGAGAGAGAAGGAAGAGAGAGAAATCTTCTTTTGAGTTTTTCACCCAAAAATAGTGAGATTTAGGCTTGGGGGTAGAAGGGAAAGTTGCTCTTCTCATCAAGCTCTATCCATTGGTGTGTTTAGATTGAAGAAAAGCTTAAGTTTGATAAGTTTGGTGAGCTCTAAGTAAGGATTCTCAAGTTGCAATAAGAGGTAAAAATGTTCTCCTCTAAGAGCTCTTTAATGTACTCTTTTTAGTTTCTTGAGATTTTGATGTTGGAGTGGTCAAGGGTGATTGAACATGGAGTTTAGGATGATTTGAATATGTTTAATGGTGTTTTGGATGTTGTTATGTTAATCTATGGCTTTGGTTTGGTGTAAAAACAACAAGAAACCATGATGTACACACTTGGGTTTTAGAGACATAATGGTGCACGTGTGGATTTGGCATGATTTGTTTGGAATTTAGTTAAATTGATGAAATTAGGATGATTCTTATGAGTTATGAAGCTTATGGAAGATGAAATTTTGAGTTATGAAAGTGTGTATGAAACTTCCCTTTTGAGAAGTTAAGGGGAGAAGGAGGTTTAGCCATGTAAATTGTGTTTTTGGAAGATCAGTAATGTACACGGGGTAGAACACGGCCCATGTTGTACCCCATGTTCTGTACATGGGGTAGAACACGGCCCATGTTAAACCCCGTGTTCTTTTACGAAGGCAGATCAATAATGTACACGGGGCAGAACACGGCCCATGTTGTACCCCATGTTCTGAACACGGGGTAGAACACGGCCCATGTTCACCCCCGTGTTCTTTTTGGCTTTAATTCTTCATGGTTTGCACGGTTTTTGCCTCCGGATCCTTTTCTAATACTCTTATGTGTTGTTCCAAAGCCTAAAATTAAAGTATAGAGCATCTAAGTATGCATTTATTTAAGTGGAGGAAGTGAAGAATACATGAGATGTAAGGAAAATGATGATGTTCTAATAAGAAGTATGATGTGTATTTGTATAAACTAAAAAGTGATAAGTTGGAAAGGCAAGGGGAAATTGTAAAGAAGTTTTAAGTGAGGGCAAAAGAGACATCACCATTGGAAGCTTATAAAAGGTAGCTAGCTTTATCCTTAAGCTCTGTTTTCTATTTACATGATTTTCGGTATACTTTGCCATTATATGGAATGTGTATGAAATAGCTGTGTGCACACCCCGGGAAGACAGTCAAATACTGTGTGTGTAAGGCCTATGGCCCGAGTTATCCCCGGGATGGTAATGAAAATTGTTGTGTGCGGTACCTATGGCCAGACACCTCGGGAAGACAGTGTGATACTGTATGAGTAAGGCCTATGGCCCGAGTTATCCCCGGGAAGATAGTGAATTACTGTATGAGGCCTAGGTACGATTATCTGTGGTGGCCATCTTGATAATTATATAAGTCCTTGAATGGGCTTGATGATTGCTATGTGTGATGCACATTTCCTACAATGGTATGGAATGAGATGACATACGATTAATTGTTTTGAAATGCACGTTCTATTTGCTTAAGGATCTGAAATGGCTCAATATATTTTTACAGTGATGGCTAGCTACTGAGAAACTCTGTTTCTTATGTTTTCTGTGTTATACTAACCATTCCATGTGATGCTTCTAGAGACCCTCTTGACAAAGGAGAGTAGAGATTTGAAGATGTATTAAGAATGATTGTATAGTTGTGAATTTTGTAGGTGATGGATGTAAAGTTGAACTTGTTGTATAATTGCATGACCCTTGCCTATATTGTATGAGATCCAGATATTTGAGGTATTGTGAGCTAGCTCAGAGTAGAAGGCAAATTAGTATGTAATAATTATCTATTAAATGAGGATTAATGTGTTAATAAGTAAGGGAATTATACTTAATGTGAATAAGATGAATTATTTGTGTTTAGCCTTAATGGCTATACAGGATTGTGATATCTATTTGGAGTGAGAAGTTTATAGTATCGAGTTATATACCAAAGAACTTGCGTTACGGGCATAGCCTCGTCTATTTACGAAATCCCAAGATGGTTTGTTATTTTTTTTATATATCTAAGTTGATCATTTGCAAGATAGTGGTAGTTATATGCTCATTGGGTTCGTGGAACTCACTTTATTCTAATTCAATATTTTCAAGTCAGCATCTATGGAGAATCAAATATTGCCTTAGTAAAGGATTTGACAGTTGGGACTAGAGTTAACAATTAAATAGAGATGTGATAAATTATATAATATGATGAATTAAGTGTATGTGTATAAGTGTGAAATTAAATTATTCTATATGTATGTTGATCTTGTCATATTTGAAGATTCTCATTAGTTTGAAAGAATAATAGTAGTTAAGGCTTGTGAAAACTGGTAACAAGATCCATGCCGGTCACGATCAAAGGTGGGTCATGACAACTTTGTAATTCAAATAGTTAGGTTTTAAGCATATTAAGGATTTGTATAGAAGTGATCATGATTTTTTCACTATTTTTTAAGCTTGTGAAAAGATGGCCTTTAGAAAATTATATAGGGATGATGAGTTCCTATCTAAAGAAAATATATTATATGTGCTTAGGAGTTCTTTTAGGGATTTGCTTATATAAGAAGCCTATAAAGGAGGTTTAATAAGTTATTTTGGCATAAAGAAAACTCAAGACATTTTATGTAAGCTTAGCCTAGCTTGAAGCACAAGGTAGAAAAATGTTATGCTAATTGTATTAGTTCTAAAGAGTTTAAATATAAAGTTTTACTACATGGACTTTACATTTCACTTCCAATTCCTTATGAACTTTAAACTGAAATTTCTATGAATTTTATGCCAGGTTTACCAAGGATCAATAGTGGAAAGGATTTTGTATTAATTATTATTAACAAGTTTTCAAAAATGTCTAATTTTATTCCATATTATAAGATGGATTATGTAACAAACATAGCTAACCTTTTCTTCAAAGAAAATATGAGATTGCATAAAGAGCTAAGGAGCATTATGTTCAATGGAGATACTAAATTATTGAGCTACTTTTAGAAAGATTTATGGGCAAACTTGGGTACTAAATTAGTTCTTTACAATTACTTATCATGCTCAAAGCAATGGGCAAACTGAGGTAGTGAATTGAACGGTACTTTATAGTGAACTATCATTCTAAAGAATTTGAAAAAAATGGGAAGAATGGTTACCTTATGTTGAATTTGTTTATAATAGAAATGTTCATTCCACTTATACCTTTTATATATTTGGAGTTATTTTTGTGTTTAATCCCTTTGGGTTCATTATAGTTGCCTATTTAGATAGGAAAAGGAAAATGGAGGTGATATAAAAGTTACATGAACAAGTAAGGAGGAACATTAAGCAGAAAATCAAGCAATATGTCTAAATGCCAATAAAAGGTGAAAGAAGGTTGTGTTTAAGCTAGGTGATTAGGTATAGGTTCATATGAGAAAAGAAAGATTTCTAACTCAAGGGAAGAGCAAGTTACATTCAAGAGGAGATAGTCCCTTTCAATTGGTTAAGAAGATTAATGATATTACTTACAAATTGAACTTATCAAGTGAGTATCGTGTTAGTGCTACAATATTGTTGATCTTTCTCTTTTCGATGCATTTTTTGAAGATTTGAGGATGAATCCTTTCAAAGATAGGGGGAGTAATGTGATTTCTAAGAGTGAAAAGGAGTAATATCACATATTACAAGGTCTAGTGACAAGAGCTAAGGCTAAAAGAATCAAAGAAACATTCCAAGGGATAATGGAATGAGCTTGGATGTATGAAGAAGCAAGATTGAAGAGAATAAAGGGACTTGGGTCACATGCATTTCGGCCTTGATAGACTACACGAGTAGTCAAATATGATTGTTAACTATCACAATTAGAGTTTGTGTTTGCTTGCTTATTGTCAAATATGAATGTCAATTCTTAGGCTTAGAGTTCATCTCTACCTACTCATAGTTGAAATATTATATTTGACTATTAGGCTTAGAGTTCATATCTACTTGCTAAAATTCAAATGTTAAAGGATTTTTCACAATATTCAAATAGTATATTCTTATACTAGTAGCTTGCTTCATTTTATTGAATTTTAAGTAATTTTAGGCTTTTATTTGTTAGTGTATTTTTAGCCCATTTTTTTGTCATTTTATTTTAAACGATATTAATGGTTTAATTAGTTTCCAAGGTTAGGCCTAGTTTAGTCCAGTAAAGCCTAATTAGTTTTGGTTAACTTTTGATCTTCTAACCTATTTGAGGAGAATTATTCCTTATGGTCATAAATTTTTGATGAAATTTAAATTTGAGACCTTTTATGCACTTTTTTTTGTGGCTCTTGTAAAAATTTCTAGCTTATCAAAGGAGACTCAACCTATATAGTGTCAATTCTCACTTATTAATGGATCTACACTCTTTGTGGCATGATTTTTCATCATTAATTGCCTCCTTTCTTCTCTAATCTAAAGCATGGCATGAATATCCTTCTTTTTCAATTTGGTTTCTAAACTATGGGATGATCTAATAGTAGAATTTACATCACTTTAGGCCCCATGGTAAAGATCAACTACTTGACCTCCTTAAAAGGCACTTATTGAGCAAGAACTACATTTTGTGTAGGGGACAAAAAATGATAAGAGATTGTTGTATTAGCTAGAAACCTTTATTTTGAATCATTTTTGGACAAATTTTGATAAAAATTACAAATAAGCTTATCTAAATTATGCTTATCTTCAAACCAATTACCATTTTGATCCCTAATAAAATTGATTTATTCTCATTTTGCCTCATAATTTTTTTAGTACAGTAATATTTGGTGTTCCTATCTCTTTGAGTTATCTAAGATGCCTTTGAGTTTTGATGCTAAAAAATCTCTTCTTGGTGAAGAATTTTGTCAAGATTAGTTTGTAACTGATTCCATAGTTTCCTTATACGAAGAGAGTTATTACATTCCATGGATCTTTGCACTCTTGCTAATCTTGTCAAAATATGCCATTTTCTTTTTCCAATATGCTTGAATACATTTTTGACCCAAATCTTTTAAAGCGAGGAATAAAGATTGTAAATCCTCCACAATATTAGATCTAGCTTTCTATTTAGAGGAATAACATTGTTAGAAGTTGTCATGAGTTAACCAAGTTGCTTCAAACCTAAAAGGCAATTAATTTCCATTGCTTTGAGACTTATACAAATTCACAAGGATAGAATGATAATCATAATGAACTAAAGGAAGAATTTTTACAAAAGTATCACTAAATTTAAGTCTCTAATTCACATTGCATAAAGTATGATTCAACTTTTCAAACAATTGGGGGTAATTAGGGAGCTTTTGTCCTTTTCAAGTCAATCTACTATCTTGCATCTCCACATCTAACAAATTACAAGTGTTAATTTTTTCATTGAACATCTATATTACTATAAAGGTGATTAGGGTAGTTGGACTCCTATTTTTCCTTTCCAAAAAATGAAAATTTATTTAGTTCAAATTTGATAAACTAAGGAGAACTTTGAAATCTTGCATTTATTCAAATCATAATTAAATTTTTTTCCTTATTTGAGTTTGTAACTTCACACAATTATCTCTTTTCAATTTTAATTAATTCCTCCCTTTCTCTTTCCCTTTTTCTCTCTCTTTAAATGCAAAAAGTTTTGGAACTAATTTTTCCTTCTCTCTCAATATTGTCTTCCATTCTTCTCCCACACTCAATCTTGCATGAACTCTTACTTACCCTCTTAATGTGTTTTCTCTATCTCTTTCGACATATGCAAACTCTTCAATAAGGGATAAGAATTTTCAAGTAAAGTAAAAATATATTTTTCTTATTTTAATTTGACCTAAAGTAAAAATGAATTGTATGAATATATTAGTTTATGATTTTTCTTGCTAATAATTATATATATTGTATGAGGTATAAAAGCAGTTAGACCACGTAAAAGTATTATTTTGGTACTTTTTAAATTTATTCATATTATCTTATCTATTTGTTATTATTTATATGACTTTCGTTCAATTTCATGTACATAATATTTTTACTTTCATAAAACCAAGATTTTTAACATTGATAATAATATAAGTATGATTTTAAAATTTGTTTAAGCCTAAAAGTGTAATTTTGAATTAGGAAATTAAAATGACTTAAAAAAAGATCTAGATGGATTTAACATGATATTTTGGAAAAAAATTAGGATGATCTGTAGAGTTTACAAAACACTTACATTCAAAATTAATTTGTAAAGATTGGATGTCAATATATTTTATGAATTAACTTTTTTATAGTTTAATTGTTTGAATTTGTCCATGGATTGATCGGACTTAACTGTTTAACTATTTTGCGGAATATGTCCTAATAATTGGAAGAGCAAACTTAAATTCTCATGAATAACATCTATGGAATAGTGAAAATATAAGAATCAAATTATTGGAAAAAAGGTTAGGTAAATCCTTAAGCAACCTCACGTGAAGATTATAATTTTCAAAAACTATAAGTATATAATATTTTGCATTAAATCAAATCATAAATCTATTTAGTTGATATTCAATTGTATAAATATTTAAGTCTTAAATCTTTCACATTCATATCAGCCTTATTACATGATGATTCTTAAATGCCACTAACAAAATCGGCATAAAATAATTTAAAAAGAACTAATTTGTACTATTGGTTAGAATTTCCAAATTCTTTAAAAGAAAAAAAAAGCTTTAAGCATAATGAAAAATGTTTAGAAAAGCTAGCATTTGTTTATGATCAATATTGACAATTGATGATATGTCAAACATTATTGTTATGAAGGATGTTTATAACATAATTAATATTTTTAGCTAAATCACATCATTTTAAATAGAAGCCTTTAAGCACACATGGGAGTGCATGTGAAGAGGTTGGTATTAGTCTTATGCCAATTAAAAGGACCACTTCTGTTTTCTTTTACAAATCTTGAATATCATTTAAATTACCCATAATTAGCTAAGTAGAATTCATATCATTACCAATTCGTAAAAGATCTCCCCAGATAAGAGTTTTCATCTTCAAATTAGGATTAGCATAAACAAACATAATTAACTAACTTTCTCTAAAATTAGAAGTGACTTTTTTATGAATGTATTGAAAATTTTTCTCTAATAAAACTAAAGTCGCCTTATTACTCCTCCATATAACCCATATTCCTCCAAAGAAACCATCCTTTTTTGCCAAATGCTAACTATCACATCCTATTACTCTAAATATTTTCTCAGCTTGGCCACTTTCAATTTTTGTTTCCATTAACACTAATACTTTAGAATATTAAAACTATTAACAAACTTCTTTTTACTAGCACCACAACCATTCCAAATTAAAATTCTTCTAATCATATAAAATAAGTAAAGAAAGAAAGAAAACATAAAACATCATATAGGAAATTTCCATCACTTCTTTTGCATTCAAAATCTTAACATGATGTGTGTTATTCAAATTGTCCTTAGCATTTTTATGCTAGGGAAGAGTATGACCCTTATATAGTAGTTTTTCCTCCATGAAATTCTTAATGTTATTTAATATTGTAAAGTCTTTAATTTTTGACCTCATACTAATCTTTTGGCTAGCATCTCTACTCGAAGACACAAGTGTTACTAACGTATGTGTTGAATCTAGATAGCATTCAACCCTTCATTTTCTTCATTTAAATAACTACGCAACTTAAGATTTTTATACCTAGTTGCATGTTGATGCTCATGTTCTATCTTATTATAATAACCTAATAGAGTAAGAAAGTATAAGAAGGAAATTAGAATAGAAACCACTAATAGAAACATAATAAGGTAATTAGGTAAATTTCGGGTAAATTATTGAGATAGTTTGAAGGTATATCTATCTAGAATTTTTGTAAAAATTATATTAAGCATTAGTATGAGTCAAAATATAATTATAAACCCAATACTAAGTTTAGGAAAAATTTTATAAAGGCTTGGTAGAAATTTAGAAGCTCAAGTAGCCTAAAAATAACCCGGGTAACTTAAAAACTTAGAAATTAGGTCCAAAATTGAAATAAACTATTTTGACTTGTTGCAATGATATGAGTCAATTTTTGTGGGCCTAAACCTAATCCTAAATGTTAAAAAAAAATTAGGCACATGTAGAGCCCAATCTTATAGAAGAAGCTTATGATAACTTGGCAAATAAGTGAAAAAATAAGGATATTTGTTAACAAGCATTTCTAGATATTACATTTGGCTAAATCTTATTGGATTTGAAAAGAAAATCTACTAATTTTTAATTTAGAAAAACCAAGTCCCATGTGCTAAATTTATCAATAAAATTTATGCAAAAAAATAATAATAGGAAGCTTATGATGAAAGTCTTAGAAATTAGGGTTTATATAAAACTTTTATGGGACCTTTTTTTTTGCATAAAATTTTACTCATTTCTTAGCCTAAAACCATGACTCCCTAAGGCTTCTCTATTAAATTTTTTTCAACTTTCCAATAAATATCAAGAGATTCTCTAATTAGTTTTATCAAAATTTTGTAAGGTAACTTATGTTTTTCCATATCTTCTTGAAATTTTCATGATAATCTTCTCTTTAAAACTTCTGAAATTTGGTTTTAGTGAAGTTGCTCTTTTGCTATTCTAAAAGATCTTTGAAAGATTGAAGGGTCAAGAAATTAAGGTGAATGGCAACTATCTCTTATTACCTTGAGTTTTCCCATGAAAAGAGAAGAATATAGTGGAATATGCTATTATGAATGTTTGGTTAAATGATGGTGTTGTATGGTCTGAATTTTATGTTTTATAATCATTAATATGATGGAATAATGTTGATAATTTAGTGTTAAGATTAATAAAAGAAGACTTATTAAGTTTTTCTTTAAGAAATAACCATAGGTTCATGTTAAATTTATAAGTAAAACTTCCAAAGAAGGATTATGGAATGTTTCTATTGTTCTATAGAAACAAGGACTAGAAATTGTTAAAATTTCAAGTTTTAATGTTTGAATGTTACAAATAATGTTAAGATGGGTGAGGAGAACATTGGAAAATTTAGGAAAATTTTAGACTTATAAAAAGTGCATTTGAATGGACTTTGGTTATAATAGCTTAAAATAAAATTTTGGATTCTATATGATACTGTATGGTTTTGTTTATGCAATAATTTGATTGAGAAAAATTAACATAAATATTTAGTGGCCATTGGAATTGATTTGAATGCTAAGAAGATCTTTTTTTTCATAATAATTCCAAAACTGCTTAGAATTAGAATTTTTAAGTTTTTGATTTTGTATAAATAGTAACAACATGGAAATTTTATGAAATAATTGAATTTTTTTTCATCACTTAACATGTTGAGAATGTTGTATCAAAAATTATTGTTGATTAGAAGTGGTTTGGATATTAAAAAGAGGCTTGTATTGTAATTGTTCTAATGTTGTCCTATTTTGATTTCTATTGCTTTGGTACTAAGTGAATAGTACCCAAGAATGACTAAATTGTAAGAAAATTTATGTTTGATTTATACTAATGTGTTATGAGCATTAGAAAAAATTTTAGTAAAAATTTAAATTAGTTTAATAGTTATAAAGGCACTAAATTGTGGAAGCCTTTTATGTTATACAGCAAGTGGAATTTTGATTATTTTTGTTGAGAAATGTTATAAGACATTAAAATATTTAAAGTAACTGATGATATTTGAACTATAATTCATATCTATTTATAAGAATTAAATATTATCATTATCTTGAATGAAAAGGTTATATGTCATCCTTGGATATATCACCATGAGATGATGAAATATGAATGTATATGAGAATGGCAAAATTTTATGGCATATTGGTATTTCAATCATATCTTATGAAATGAATAAAATGAGTAATCAATGCTACAACTGGCAACTTGATATTACTTGCCTTGAATTTGATTTTGGGCAAGGAGATATGCATCCTTTGTAGAGAAGGAGAGGAGTGGTAAGGGTTAGAGGAATAAGATTGATAGCCTTGTGTCTAGGGTGGTGGGAGATAAGATTGAGCCAAAGATATAAGAAGAAACTTGTATCTAACTATTGTCATTTTCTTTCATGAACCTTGAAAACATTATACATAAAAGCTTCAATAAAATTTTATTTTATATTGCTATCTATATTTGATCTATTATGGTAAAAACTCTTTAGAAAAAGGAGAAGAGTAGCCATTTACTAAATAATTTAATAGTCACACTCTTTTTGTTGAATTTTTATTTATAGATACAAAGCATGGATTCCACAAAGAAAACTGACATTTATGTGTGAACCTTCCTTTCACTTTTGGGAACTTTCTTTATAATATTTCCATGGTGTCCTAGTTAGAAGTTTTATTTTCTAAAACTATTACATATAGAGTTATGTTTTTTTAAAAAAAATTGTACACTCTTATATAAATATTATTTGGAATATGCAACTTATATTTTGAACTTCTTTATGTACATGCAAGTAAAAATTATTTTGCATAAGTGGTTATTTATATTTTTAGTAAAGTTTTGAAAGTAAATAAGTCAGGTATGTCTTAAAAGGCTTGTAAAGACAACTAATTAGTATATTTATACTAATAAAATGTCTTTATGCTGATCATAATACCCAAGAATCAGGTTATGAAAATTATCAATAAAACATAGGTTTATTGACCCAAACATTGAAGAAGTCACCTTTTATAAACCTAATTTTCCTACTACCTAGGCATAGCTTAACTCTTATCATAATTTGAAGCCTTATCCCTCATAAATGACCCTACTTGATTGCTGACAATCTCTTATCCCTTCACTTCCTAATTGTTAAGTACATCTTTTTCAAAAGTATTATTGTTCAAAATAGCAAAAATATGACCTAACATATTATCCATTCCCACTATCTTATTCTTACAACTATCATATTTCTAACATCTATTTTTTTTACTTTTTCAATTGCATTGGGCAATCATACATTCACCTAACTTATAGGAATTACTTTGGAAATCAATCACCTGACTTTGTTTAATAACATTAGGCTTTTGCCTATTAACCATTGTAGTCTCCTTCAACATGTCTAGGCAGTGCTATGTGAGATGTTTATATTTTCCATAATTGAATTAAATCATATGCAAACTCTAATACTATGTGCAATATTGCTTGCCATAGAATGAGAACTTAGCTAGTAATTCCTTATTTAAGTTAACCTCTATACACATTTGTACATATTTCCCCTTGGCTTGATCCCTTGTTATAGCATTTATTCTCAATGTTTTCCTAGCCTTATTACTAAGAAACATACAAAACTTTTTATCAAAGCAACATATTGGGAGGTTAGGAATCCTAATCCATATTGCAACTCTATTTATGATATCCTCTGTAAGATCAAAGCTACCCTAAATTCACATTGTCAAATAGTGCTAAAAAATTAACCATGATCCCCTATAAGTGCCAATTCATAATCTAAGTATGCATTGAATTTAACTTAGTAATCTCATGTAATAGATCAATAATGTCCAAAATACCATATCCAATCCATTATTGATTAAGTTTATTTTTCAAAATCCAAAACTCTATAGTCTTCCCTAATAAGTTAATAATCAAAGTACTTCTCCAAGGTTTATTCATCCTATCCTTATCTTTTTGAGATATGATGATGGTAAGGCATGAATGGCCATTATATAGCTCTTTCTCAATATTAAACCCACTATAATTCTCATCCTCTTCATTATCCATTTCCATTCTTTCATTATTCATAATACCTTTACCTCTTATCAATGTTTCCATATATGATATTCCTTGTACATCACTTCCCTTCACTGCATCATGAAGAAACCTATCATTATAGGATTTCGATTTCCTTCCTAATCTAGAAAACAAATCATTCCATTATTCTTTTATGATTTGTCAAACCATAGTAAAGAAAGGAAAGTTCTACCTTGTCATTTTGATAATCAAGCTTAAATTGATTTTTAATGGTCATTACACTTAAATATTAAAATTCATATACATAAATAAAAAATAAGCAAAACAAAACTTTAGTAAAGGCATTTTATTTTTATAAGAAAAATATCATACAAAACATAAACTTTTGATAAAAAAAAACATGTTCTTTGTAGAAGAAAGGCTTCAAAACTAGGAGTAAAATAGGTATAGGAACATAAACAAATAGAAAAAGGAGTAGATAGTATTGCTATGTGTCAAAGAAATGAAAAGAGTTTAGCTATGACTTGTGTGAGAGCTTTTCAACAACTAAAGTAACCTTTAAGTATGGTAACAAGGGTATGTTAGGCTAATTGAATTTAATGGCCTTATATTTAGTGTATTACTAAGGATGATATCCTTTCCTTTAAGGTTTGACATTTAGATACATCTTATCTAATTGATAAGCTAATAGGATTGTTGATGAATGCCAAACTTAAGACTAAGATGAATGCTAAGGGATATGAAAAGGCTTGTTATTTTGGAAAAAACTCATAGTAAAGCATGGAATGAAATTAAGTGAAAAGGGATTATTATTACCTCTTTTATGAAATTCTAAGAAATCATTAGGTTTAATCTATACTATACTTAGGACATTCCCATTTAATGAAAAATATTTCATGTTATAAGAATTGTAGATAAGTATAAAATAACTAGCAAGTAACAAGATAGTGCTTGGTCAAGTAATAGGTGAATTGTAGAATAAGGGTAATGTGATAAAGATTATTCAGTTATAGCAAACATTAGGGCCAATCTAGGTATAGCTAACCTAATTATCATGTCCAAAATACATAAGCAACATAATAAGAATCTTGTTAGGAAAAGATATCATAATTATTTAGTGATTAGTTTAACTGCATTGTAATGAAAGCCATGAGGTGTAATAAAGGGAATAGGTAACAAGTTAACAAAAGTAATTTATTTGATTTAGGTGCGAATCCAATAGGATAGCGGATGTGGTAACTATCATAAAGTTAAGTTCCAATCCCATTTAAATAAGCCCATACATTCCATAAACCAAATGAAAGTATAGATTTAAGGGTTTTTGCTTTCAATATTTTAATCAAAGTATTAGTATTAAAGTATGCTATATGAGCTTTGGGCTATTGAAGTAAAAAAGTAAAATTTTGAATTTCCTATCCTATGTTCAAGGGTCTAATGGATTTGAATGAATAAATTTAAATAGAATCCTTCCATTAAAGTTACCCTAAATTGGTAGAACCTATTGGATATGAGTTAGAATTTGTTGGTATGGGTTGTGCTAGAACTTAAGACCTTATCTAGTAGAACTATAGGTTTTTAGTTTCCTAATGTTTTAGAGGAATATAAATCCTTCACAAAAACATGAGATATAGTAAAAGTGTGGGTGGATAATCTTACCTTAACTTGTAATTATCATAAGTAGTGTTAATTAACACATTTGTTATATGAATTATTGAAAATAGGTTTATTTAAATTAAAATTATTAAATTCATACCATGGCATTTTGGTGTGATTTTGTGTGATCAAATATAATCTAAACTATTTTTGAAATATAATTTTATGTAAAATAAGTGATAATCAAAATTTGATTTTTTTACATGATTTAATGTAAAGCTCATAATCTTATGTAAAACATGTCCCTAAAAGAATGAGTTTAAGAAGATTGAAGTGTTTGTGTTTAGTAACTTTTATTTGTAATGATATTATTAGATCAACAAATACTTAATAACAATATTTAAGCTTAACAAATATACTTTTTGGCTTATGTACATCGTTGTTGGGGGCATGAAACTAGATTGTCACCAACCAATGCGAATTATTCAACATATCATGTGAAGTTGTAAGGAAACTACAACCTGGTTTCATTTATTCAATTTGAAATACCCTTATGCTAAGAATTTAGTGTGCATATGTGTGTATGTGTGTGTGTGTGTGTGTGTGTGTGTGTAACATAGTATAATGTATTTAAACATACATGAGTTTCCTTATGATGTTGAGTAATCATTTATGAAGGGTAGGGTAATTATTATTGAAAAAAATGGATTCTTAAGAATTTTTTCACCTTGAATGCATGAGAATTCAAGGTTAAATACCCTTTTACCACAATTGTAATATAATGACATCTCTTAATAGTGAGTTTATAAGTAGAAAATTGAAATAATGTCTTAATAATAAATTATTATGAAATGCCTATCTTTTAAGCAACATCTAGAACCAACATGCCTATCAATAGGGTAGGATTAAGCCATAACACTCATTACTAGTAATTATGTGGAAGAAACATTAGGCCTATAGTTTTGTAGACATTAATAACTTGAAAAGCTTAGTAAATATACTTAATCTAGTTAGTAGATTTTAATATAAAGAAAAAGGTTATATTAGGGTAAATGATAGAATGAGTTGGTATTTTCCTTAAGGATTATACCTTAAGAAATTATACTTTTATAATGTAGACCTAAAATTTCTAGTGTCGTATGAAACTTGAAGTTCATGTAGTGAATATGATAGTAAGGAGATAGTGAGAGCATAGTAAGGAGTATTGTCAAAGATTTCTCATAAATTTTAGGGTTCCTAATCTAATAACTCACCATTGGATGTTAAAGTAACTACTTAATGTATAAGGTTTCCAATGATGATATTGAAGTGGAAATAGTAATACATGTATAGACTAATTTGGGGTAGTGCGAGATTAGGAAAGTGCATGGATTAAGTAAAAATATGGAATTGTAAGCTAAAGGAATCAAAGGAAGTAACCTATTATCTAAAATAAACAAATTGTGCATGAATTTAGGACTTAGTAGTTAAGTAGGAACCTTGTGTTTGAACCCATTAAGTTAATAAAATGTCTTAAGTTATTGTTATTTAATTTCCATGTAGAATTCAATGATTAATTCTTTTTAAAAGGGAGTATTATAACACCTGCTACAAATTTAAAATGTTATATGAGCTAATAATAAGGTAATTATAATAAGATTATAAATAAAGATTTATTTTGTCCAAAATAGTTAGAAAATTAATAAGTGAAGTGTTACACCATTAGAATGAAAATGTTTTATATGGTAGGTAATTAGTTATTATAAAAATTTTAGTTTTAGTAACTTTTATGTGAAATAATTGATAAAGAAATAATTGGGTAAGTTTTAAGGTTTAATATGAAGAAGGGTGAGGGTATGAGTATGCTAGATGGTTTTAAGAGCTTAGTGCCCATTTTGCCCCTAAGGCACTTTCCTTAATATTTTTATATATCAATAAACCCTTCCTAACTCTCGTAAAAAATCCTTACGTCCCCTTCCTTCTCCTCCTTCTCTTCCTTTTTACCCTATTGCAAGAAGGGACATTCATCTTTTCCAATTCTCTATTTTCCACTTAATCTTAATAAGGGAACAAGTTCTACTTTTTAATTTTTATAAGACTTCATTCTACTATTTTTTCTTTCGATTTTAGATGATTAAATGCTCCACTTTCTAATAGGGGATTTTGAGGCCTTAACTTCAAAAGGGGACTAGGGTTGGCCTTGAACCCCCAAAGCTTTATGCTTTCTCTTATTTATTGTTGTGGCCTAGTCAAAGGGGACATGACTAATTTAGAGAGTCATTACAAGTGATAACCTACTAACTTTCCTTAAACATGTCCTATGTAATGCTTCATATACATAAATGTTATGCTTCTAAAATAAAGTGTACCAATGATTCAATATGCAAAACTAATCTAACTATTCTAATGCTTACCATAGTAGCAAAATTTCATAAGCGAGCCCACTTTCATCCAAATTGATGGCAAGTGGGCACTTAAAGGAAATAATTGCCTTAAAAAAAAGAAAAGAGAAAGAGTGAGTTTCTTTAAACTCAATGATTAAGCAAATAAAAATTTATAGTAAATTATTAAATTAAGTGATATTGTAACAAAACTAAATTCACCCACACATATACGTATTCATTTAAAATGACCAGGTTACACTTTGTTTAACATAAACACTTTTGTACCTTTGCTAAAAATATTGAAGGTTTCTTAAAAAATAGTTTAATCAATAAGAAAATAGAAATAGTTCACCTTACATTGGGCTATAGTCATAAGCATATCACTTATTACTCTTTCCACATCCATTTTAACCTTAATTTATAAAGAGAGATCCTTTAAGAATAAATAAATTTACATTTATAGTTTCACATTGTCACTTATAGCATAATGTCAACATTGATAAATATAAAATAAAAGGAAAAACATGTAAATCTCCTTGTAATTCTCAATCACCTTGTGACCTAACCATAATAAGCACTAACTTTATCCCTCTACAACCACTTTAGAGCCTAACCATAATAGCTCTTAAGTTATCGTTCCTTGTTCACTTTGGGGCTCAATGATAACAAGCTCCAACATTATCCCTAAAAGGCCACATAGTGGTCTAACCATAATGAATTAACACTCAAGAGATGGTGTATAATATATACATGATAACATTATTCATTCTCAACTTATTATCATTATTCAAGTCAATCAATCAACTAACACCCTATGGCATCATAATCATAATAAAACCAAATTCATATTCATATTTAAGAATTCATGTCATAATAACATAAGTGCCCTAAGTAGCACTTTATTAATTGTAATTCAATATATATTCAATTTTGTAATCATCTCATGCATTCTTGCACAGTCACACAATTTCAATTATCTCATTCTACCAATCATGTGTATATTAACTAATGTTGTGGTGCAATATAAGCATCTTGATATCACAATACCTATTTGTATGGCCACACATTATCAACAATATTATAATAAAATTTACAATTCAATTAACACATTACTATACTATTTTGTCTCATTGCATTCCTATTATTTATGTATCTAACTTCCATTTATCATATACTAACTAATCTCAACCTTAGAAAGCCATAGGATATACCTCAACTATTTTGTGTAATATAATATTTTAACTTAAACGAGGTATAGTCCACCATTTGATCATCTTAGTTCTAACCTTTAAATGATATTTTGTTATTAAATAAAAAATTATAAACTTATTATTCATGAAAATTATTTTATATGGAAATAAATTCAATTAGCTTTTCATGGAGTAATCATTTGTTTAAAAAGGTTAAAATATGAAGGAGTTAAGACATATACAAATTAGTCCTAAAATTTTATTTTTTTCACAATCTAGGATTTCTAACTTTTGTCCACTATTTTCATGATATCTCAAAATATAAATAAGATATTAACTTAAAATTGGTTCTATTTGAAATAGACTTAATTACTTTTTTAATGATAGGAGATTTGCTAAAAATGGATGTATGATAAAGAACTTATAACCCTCCAAAATCAACATAATAATTATATCCTAGCATAGTTAATTATAAAGTTCCAAAGAGCAATTCTTGTACTCATAGTTAACAATATAGTTGACTATTAGTGCTTAAAGAACATCTAAATGACTCAATCAACTATAACTTTCTTTTTATCAAGTTCATCATAATTTTTCACTATTCTCTTGACATTTTCATCTTTTTAATGCATTTACCATGCCATTAATCCATATTAAATCACAAATACTCACAAAAGATGCAACATTTATGCTAATTCAACATTAAAACCAAATTATTACCTTTCCTTATACAATCAAATGAAATTACAAATTTCATTTTAAGTAAACAAAACCATCTTAATTCTCTAATTAAAGCTTGGATGCTTACTCATATAGTATGAAAGAAGTTTTAAGAGGTTAGGTTTGACATCCTTTGGACTTGATCATTAAATTTTTTAAAGATTTTGAGTTAAGGTTCATTTCACCTTTTTAAGTTCAATACTTAAATCTCTTCAATTCCAAGGAAAATTGTATCAAATCAAGCTGCTTGATTAAGGAAGAAATTATGAGAAAAGGAAGAAGAAGAGGAAGAGAGTAAAGAGAAGGAGATAAAGTTTGTGATAAAATGAAGAATGGGGAATTGGGGCTAATTTTATGCCCTTAAAAAGGGTAAGGGAATTTTGTTATAAAAAAGGATAAGTTATGTCCTATATTCATCAACTATCTTTCATAGGCTATAGTTGACTATACTAGTCTAAAGTGTAGCTTGAATAGCCATAATCAACTATACAATTGACTATTGCCTCATTTTTTAACACTGAATACCATATGGTAACATTTAGTTTATAAAATTAAACATTTCTAGGAATTTAATTCATAGAATATGACATTCCTATGTTTAGTTCAATTAATAATATTCCTAGGAATGTTCATATATTATATTTTAATTATTTTAAGTATTCTTAAAAAATTATTTAATCATAAAAGATATCTTTATTAAAAATTGAGTAGTTATTAGTAGTGTATGATGACCAACGATGATCACTAACATTAGGTAGTGACAATAGTAGTGGTAAATAATTGTTATCAATGGTGGGTAATAGCTTGTGGTGGTCATTGAGAATAAGTTATGACCAACAGTGGTCACTAACAATTACTGGTGGTCAATGGTGGTGGTAAACAATAGGCACTAGTAATAAGTGGTGATTAGTAGTAGTCACTGATGATAGGTGATAGCTAGTTGTAGTCACTAACAATAGGTGTGCGGGATAGTGGCAACCAATGGCGGATAGTGATGAACGACAATCACCAATAGTGGTTAGTGACCAATAATGGTCACTAGCCATAAGTGATAATTAGTAGTGGTCACTAGCGATAGGTGGTGGTAAATAATGGTCACTAAAGATAGATAATGGTTTACAATACTTAATGAAAATGGGTGGTGGCTAGCGATGGTCACTAATAATGGGTAATGGTGACTGGTTTTCAATAACAATATGTGATGGTGGGTGGTGGTTAATCATAATGAGTGAGGGTGGACAAAAGTCTTTTTATGTCAATTAAATATTTTTTAGGAATATTAGGCTAAAAATATTCTTAGGAATGTGAATATCACAAAAATATTTTTCTAAAATTTGAATCAAATACGAGAATCTCATTTTCCTTTAAAACATTTTCAAGAATGTGAAAATGATTCCACAAATAAAATGCCACCTATAAGTTTTCCTTACTTTCAACCATTCTCAATTTTCTCATATTTCAACAAACTTGTTACTATCTGTATCTTTTTCCTACTTTTATTATATTTAATTTATTCATGGAATTCAGGTTACTTTATCCTAGCAAAACCCTTTGGTCAAATAGTCAAGCAATGAATACTTAAGTAAATAAAAATTTAAATTCTTAGGGGTGTAACATATATGTATGTTATTATACACTTCGGCCCCCTAAAATTTTAAAATACTCATAATTATAATAGGAAAAAATATATACTTATGTAATAAAAAAAACTTTAAAAAAGAGATTTAAATACAAATACAATTATAAGATCACAATTCTTCTATAATTAATTGATTATAAATATATTATACTTTAATTTTTTATCTCTATCTTTCTTTGCTAAATATGAACTCTGTTATTACATTATATCTTAAAAATACTTTATAGAAACATATGTTTAGTTCAAACAAAATATTTTCTATCTTATGTTTAACTCTAATTTTATTTTTTTAGAAAAATATTTTGTGTATTAAAATGGACATGTACTTATTTATATTACACATATAAGTTCACTAAATTTGCTACTTATTTACTATCTATTTTGATTTTACCATCTTAAATTTTCATAGTTCATTATGCATATCTAAAAGAAAGTATACATACATATAAACTTTATTAATTTAATTATTTTTTTTAAATTTATAAATTTTTATTATAATTTTTCTAATAAAATTGTAAATAATGTGTATGTTACAAGCTTATAAGTATACTTTATATTTTTATTTACATTATACACAAAATATAATTGCACTAGAATTGCCACTTACTTACTATCTTTTTTATTTTATCATCCAATATTTTTATAGTAAAATATTTATACATGTTTAAAAACTATGCATTGATATGAAATTTATTAAATTAATAACATTTTTGGAAAATTTGCAAATTTTAATTGTAACTTTTCATAATTTTCTATCTTTACTTTGTAAATTAAATTATAAAAAAAGACTATAATTTTCTTAAATAATTATAAATTTTTTAGTATACATCAAAATCAAATTTTGTTTAGTTACAATTAGCCCTCCAAGCTAAAATTTTTGCCTTCACCACAGGGAATAACTAAAACTTAAATTCCATTACCTACTATCTCATCCATAACTTTTGAGTAAACATTCTAATTTACTTTGCATGAGTTGCAATGATTTTGCTTATATAAGTTAGGTTTCCTTTTTAATAGCAAAATTTGAGAATTTGATGTTATGTAATGAGATTTGATGCATGGGTTATGTTGAATCTATGGCTCATAATGTCGTCTTTATTTTTTTACAATGGATTAGTTAAGAAATTTGGCTTAGAAAATGAGATCGGAAAGAGTTTCCCTCAAGTGAATAGTATCTTTCATAGAAAAGATTATAGGGGACTTCAATACAATTAATCACATAATTGATTATGTCTAGAAAATTTACTCTCTAGAATTGCATAATTGATTATGTCTAAATTGTTGCTCTCTAGTCCCCTAGAATCATTTATGCATTAGTAAAGTTGCTTTATGAGCTTGCATAATCGATTATAGAGTTAATTATAATCTATTTATTTGTAGGTTTTTTATGATAGTAATATGAATATGTAAGAATGGCAAATATGAAATGAATTCTGCAAGGCTATGCAAGAAGGCATGGAAATGTTATAGTTTGATTGTGTAATGAATGAATATGAATAGTTTTATGTATATGGAATTGATATGGTATCAAATAGTGATTCTACAAGTTTTTTTTTTGAATGCATACATGTTATAAAGTTTAGTTTACATTTAAATTAAAATTTATTGTTTACGAACTTGTTCATATATGAATATTGTGTTACCATTCTAGAATTGAAATGTTAGTGAAAACATTTGTTATCTTGGTTATTGTGTGATTAATTAGGTTGATGATACTAAGGTGATGATATACATATCATAGCTATATACATCGGATCTACATGCCTACTTGTGTAGGATAAGATTAATTTGGAAGGATAAGGATGAGTTTGTATGGAATAAGGCAAGATGAAAGTCACAAAAGAGATTTACATGCTTTTTTATCTTATTGATTGCTATTAAATGATATCAAAATGCTATAATTAATTTGTGACATTATAAGAAACGAATGCATTGGTTTATAATTTAACTTCTTATATAAGTGGACTAATATATAGCTAAGTAATGTAAATTTGATTTGGTTTCAACATATTGTATATCTATATATATCATTTAATAAAAAAATTATTCTCCTAGAATACCCTCATCTTTTCCATGGAAAAGGTATGGAAGCTTACTTATTTATGTGTAAAATGTGAATTCTATACTATGCTAAAGGTTTCAAAACTTGAGGTGATGTGGTAATCTTATGAATTTTTAAATTGAAAACTATGAATGATATATGATTTTAGATGAAAAATAATCTCTATAACTTAATTCCTACCTCAATCCCATATATCCTTTATAATTGACATATTTTTCTTAATCAATAAATTCCACAAGCATTATGCATTATTTAGATTCATTGGAATTCTTTTTTTATATTCCTATATAACTAAAGCCAACCTATACTAACCATTCTACTTAAATTCAATTAGTCTTATACTAAACTCATAACCTTAAACTTAATGTATGCAATTGAATGGAACCTCCTAATTCAATTTCCTTTCTTATTTATTCCTTACTTTAAGCTAGAATTGTCAAACAAGTTACAAGCCACAAACCAATCTGTATTAGTTATGGATTTTGATAGGGATGGACCTCAAAAGTTGAACCCATTTCGAATATAAGTAATATGGATTAGATTGTATCTACCCAATTTATAGACTCATAGTTAAAGTCTATAGATCAATCTATACCTATCACAAATTTTGGTGGATTTAGACCCCTTAAAATTAGACACATTTTGGACATAGATAAAATAAACTAATTTGTTGTAGACCTAGTCTTTCACAAACTAGTCCATATCCCCACGGACTAACTTGTTTATAGGCCTACCTTTAGCCTATAAAGTGTCTAATAAGTATTCATATTCATAGCTAATCACTAAAAGTCATGCCAAGTACACATTTATTCATAATATATTGTCAAATAACTTGAAACACCAACCATACTTGGCTGCACCTCTACATAAATAAGCAAATATTAAGGCCATACATACACATACCTTTGTATCAACACAATAGCTTGAGGCTTATCTTATCATTTCTCAATTCTTTAAGCTTCGAGTATTTTTTTAAAAAATCAAATAAAAATAACAATTCATTTATCATTTCCAAATTCTTATCTAAAACCATTATGATTATTCTCTTCCCATCAAACTAAAAATATCAAAATAAAACAATTCACAATTTGAATCTTATGATTTAATTCAATCTAATAGGTAATTTGTAGTTATTAAACCTTAAATCATATAAATTTAGTTAAAAAACCTTAAAAATTTAATAAATAAAAAAGTTAAACCTTAAAATAATAAAAAATCATAAAACAAATAAAACACAATGGGTTTAAGAAAACTTATTGATTAAAATGCAAAGTAAAAGGTAGTAAAGCTAATAGCAATAGCACAAGGTGGTAATGGTGGTAGAGGAAGCTCGGGGGATGTAGAATAGCAGTAGTAACACAAGGCAAAGGAAAGAAAAGAAGAGAGGGAAAGAGGAAAATAGGGTTTTAGCATTAGGCTTTGATATAAGTTGTAGTCTTATGATGAAATTAGTTATTAATTTGTCTGTTGCTAACGTATTTTAATAAACAAAGCATTTCAATTAATGATAAATACTAAAACATCTAATTGTTAAAAAATATCATTGCATCACCAAAGAAAATTTTAAATTTTTGTGCATGAGTTTGTTAGTAATTCAAAATAATTTTTTTATTCTATCACTAATTTCATTAACAATTTTAGTCACAAATTTCAAGATGGAAATAATTTTAACTTGGAAAATTCTAGAAATAAAAAATGTAACTCCCTTACTTATTAATACCTTAATCCTCATTAAATAGGTAATTGTTACACAATTAGGTTTTTTTGAAGTCAATTTAAGATTCTGTAAAATAAAATATTACAGATTCTGAGTTTCAGAAATTTTCTGCTCATTTCTAGACTTACTGAACCAAATTCAAAAATATGAAAAACTACTTTGCAGAACTCAAAAAATTACGAAATTTGTTCCTATGAACCTTCTGGTCATTGATTTCATCCTGTAAAAATTTGACATAACTTAGACATCATTTGGCCTTTCAAAATTCACAGAAAAGTGTTCCTGTTCTAGTGCTGTCCAGAATCTACAACTGTAAAAGTAAGCCCTTAGTTCAGGGGCCAAATCAACTCTGATTAAGCTCAAATTTGGTATGGAACTTTATAAAAATGTTAAATAATTTTCATAAAATTTTCAGATAAAAAATCATCCATTTACTGCTTCAGAATACTAAGTTACAATTGGTACTCAGCACTGTGACGGGAACAGGACAGTCCAAAACGTGTAACAATTTCCCATAGCAAATGAGCTCATTTTGGGCTGAATTTTGGCACAAAGTACTTGAGTATATAAGGTTCATCCCTGAATTTTATCATGATTTTTAGAGCATCATAACTCAGTCAAAAATTCATGTAAACAAACATAGCTCACTGCCCTACGAGACTATTGTTCATTTGGTCAATTACTATTTATTTGGTCATTTCCAACATCACACATATTGCATATTATAGTCTTACTAACCCAAACTAGTTCATATACCTCAAATTCATGTATTTCATACAACATACGCAAGGGTCACATAATTTTACAGAAATTTCAATTTACAAAACGTATATTCAAGATACACTAACATCACAAACTCTATGAACATCTAATACAACTTCAAAACATTATTCTTTCTTGTCAAGAGGGCATTTGGAAGCATCACCTAGAATGGTTAGTAAACACTATAGAAACATAAGAAACAAAGTTTCCCAATAGCTAGCTATTGCAAGAAAAACATATTAAGCCATTCCAGATCTTTAAGCAAATAAATCATACATTTCCAGAATCAAATAATCATTTATCACAACATTTCATACCATTGTAAGAAATGTGCATCACAGTCAGGATGGCCATCATAAACAATCGTACCTAGGCCTCACGCACACAACATGCCCTAGGAACCACACACAATAATTTCATTATCATCCTGGGAAACTCGGGCCATAGGCCTCACACATAGTATTTTACTGTCTTCCCGGGATGCGCACACAGCAATTTCATACACATTCCATACAATGGCATAAAATACAAAAAACATATAAATGGAAAACAAAGCTTAAGGATAAAGTTAGCTACCTTTTAAAAGCTTCCAATAGTGATTATTCCTTTACCATCACTTAGAAATTTCACTACAATCCCTTTGCCTTTCGAACTTGCCACTTTCTTGCTCTACATAAATACACATCATAATTCTTATTAGAACACCATCATTTTTCTTAAATCTCATGCATTCTTCACTTCCTTTACATACATTAAACCATGAAGGAAGTGTCCAAATTTTAATGTACATTCCAATGCCTTCTAAATTTTATTGCAATACATTATTCCAAACTTCCAAAAACACAATTAAATGGTTAAAACTCCTTCCTTTCCTATGCTCACGGTTTTGGCTTTCAAAAGGGGATTTTCACATAAACTTTCATAATTCAAAATTTCATCTTCCATAGGCTCCATAATTCATAAGAATCATTCTAATTTCATCAATTTAGCCAAATTCCAAACAAATCATGCCAAATCCATACATACACTATTATGCCTCTAAAACCCTAGTTTGTATATCATGATTTCTTGTTATTTTTACATCAAACCAAAGCCATAGATCAACATAACAACATCCAAAACATTATTAGACATGCTTAAATCATCAAAAACTCCATGGTCAGCCTCCTTTGACCACACCAACATCAAAATTTCAAGAAACTAAAAAGAGTACATTAAAGAGCTTTTATAGGAGAACATTTTTACCTCTTGGAGCAACTTGAAAATCCCTACTTAGAGCTCACCAAAATTGATCAAACTTGGAGGTTTCTTCAATCTAAACACATCAATAGATAGAGCTTGATGAGAGGAGCAACTTTGTCTTCTACACCTAAGCCTAATTCTCACTATTTTTGGGTGAAAAAGCTAAATGAAATTTTCTCTCTCTTCCTTCTCGCTCTCTCACATTTTAAGCTTCTTTCATGGAGTCTTCCACTGCTTTTAGGAGAAATGGAAAAGAAGGAAGAGTTTTCATGAAGCTTCAAGGGTATTTTGGTCATTTTTAAAATTTTCAAGGGTATTTTGGTCCTTTCTCATCAATTAGTAAGGTTATTCTTACCATTTTCTTCTAATAATAACACTTGTTAAGTGTCTATTGGCCACACTTTATGGAATTACATACTACACCCCAAATTCTTGGTTATTCACACTTTAATTTACACCATTTTGCACTTTTACAATTTGGTCCATAGGGTTTCTATCTGTTTAAAATTCCTTACACTGTCAGACTTAGACAACTCCCCTTTCTAGGATTTTTTAACTTCCTCTAATCATCTATACTGTTTGGGAAAATTAATTCTTTTCCTACTACCCTTTTTCTTTCAAAATTTTGATTTTACTTACACTTAATTCCTTTCAACTTAAGATTCATCTACTAAGCTAATTCAAATATGCTCTTCATTTCTACAACCTCAGAATTTAGAGATTCAAATGATAAAATTAAAAATTTAGGACATTACAAAAAACATTAGTAATGAAATTACTAATGAATGATATGACATCTATCACTAAATATAGATTTCATTGTAGTGAGATTTTTGCATTAATTATTGTTAGTTAAGTTATTACACAATAAATTTAAAATTTTTGCATCTTTCAAGCATTTTTTTTTTATTTTCTAAAAATTCCTTCAATAAGGGTTAAATTATATAAAACAAATACCTATATAAAGCATAACTTTAAACAATCATGCACATTTAAATTTTAGTTATAAATTAATATTTAAATTATTATAAATTCATTACTTTTAATTTTTATTTATAATATCTATTTTTATACTTCACAAATATAAGTTAAATTATTCAACCCTTCTTAAATTTTTAGTATCAAATTCATCTTTTATATATTATTTATATTTTATTTTTGTCCTTTCATCTATCAGGTCATTAACCCATCAATAAAAATACTAATGGATCACGACCTATCCCTTGGTACATGATTGGTGCAGGTGGTCACTATAGGCAATCACATACAAGCCTAACTTATATGCAGGACAAATGCAAAAATCCACATGCAATTATGCTTACTAGATCAATGGATTATAGTCAAGTTTAAATGCATGGAGGTTATATGCAATCACATTATAGTTATCATTTGCAAATATCTATTTGAACTACTACAAGGCTTACCTTAATTCCAAAGTTCTCTAGGAGGTCCATTTCCAATCCATTTAAGAGTAATTAATCACCTAAAAGGAGGGTTCCCAAAAAAAAGAAGAGAAAAAGAAAAAGAGTGAGTTTATTAGAAACTCACTAAGTAAATAATAGGTAATAGTAAATAATTTTAAAATTAAATATATCATGCCATAGGATTTATAATTTTATTAAAAAAAGAATATCTAGGTCTTATGATGCTTGTTATGGTATCTTAAGGGTTTCAAAACTTAGGATGACATAGCGAGCTTTGAAACCATTATATTGAAATTATTCAATCATAATTGTTCATTTTTTAATGAATGTGATTAAACAATTTCAATTTAATAGTTCATGAGTTTGCTAGATCACCTAAAATTTTTAAACCCTTGGAGCATCATAGAATTTACCAATTTATGAAGGAATAGTTTTTATCTATTCATAAAACTCATGACAATTATGGGAGATGAATTCCTCTAAAGAGAGAGGATTTATGATATTTAAAGTTCTTTTAAATAAACTTTAAAGAATCTTTTTTTTAAAAAAAATGGATATTTAGGATTTATATGTATAGGATTTTTAAAGTGAATGTTGTGGAGATTTTAATGAGCAATTTTATTCAATAACTTATCAATTTTTATTTTTGAAGGACTTGTTTTTGTGTTTTAAATTATTAAATCATTTTAGTAATTATCATGAATATATATATGCATATAAATTAATTATTTTGAATACTAAATAGTTAATTTGTTGTTCATTCTATGATATTAATTTCTAAAGTTAAAGTCTTATTCAATAGGATTACATTTTTATTATAAGTACATTAGATTAAGTGTTGCTTTTGTCAACATAGTATTTGGCAACTTAGAAAATGAAAAATAATTTTTATTGAAGTAGGAAGTATTAATTTTTTAATTAAGTTATTAAATTGATATTAGTATTAGTTTATTCCTAAGTTAGTATTTGTTAACCTAGAAAATTGAATGTAAATCTTAATTAGGTTATAAGATTGAAATTAGTTATATTTTTATGATTACTATTATAATTAGTTTTTAGAGAAATTAATATTTGTTAAGTTAAAAAATTAAAAGTAATTGTTATTAAAGTTAAAAAATTAAAATTAGTTTTAGCTATAGAATTGGTTTTTATGTAAGTTGGTGTTTATTAACCTAGGAAATTGAAATTAATTCTTAAGGAAGTTAAAAAATTAAAAATAGTTTTAGTTTTAGAATTATTTTTTAGGTAAGAAAGTATTTATTATATTAAGAAATTAAAATTAATTAGCTATTTCATTTATTAAATATTGTAAAGTATTGTATCATCATTACGTAGAGGTAGATTTATTTCCATCAAAGGTGATAGCTGTGGGCTTAAAGGTCACAGTACTATCTTAACAACTCCTTCATCTTCCACCATTCTAAGCATTAATATAGCAACACTTATACCACTAGTTGGTTTGGAGAGGTCATTATCACCACTTAGGTAGGAGTTTTAGACTTCCTAACTTGTTCCTAAAGGCCTTCCCTAGCTTGCTCCTTATGATCCCACCCAATAGATAATAGAGCACCCACCTATTTATTCGAAACACCTACCAACATAACCTTAAGGTATAGGCCTAATTGATGGTAGGATTAGGGTGCATTCGAAGGGTGACTCATAAGTGTTAATAAACATTAAATTATTTATTTAATTAATTTAATTATAAATTGATTATTGTATCTACTTATATATGATCCCATTAAGGAGATAACAAAGGTGAGATAGGTGCACTTCATAAAGCTGGCCCTTACCTACATTAACATCTCCAAGAGTCTTAAAGTTGACTAGTTCAAGGATTGATATGTAAATTCAAGGTTAAGTATCATTATGTTGCAATTATATTTTAATTTGGTAATTATTAGTATTTTACTTTAATTATTTGATGTTTATAGGCCACATACAAGTGGCAACTTAAGACTAATTAAAATTTTTTTGCCTATAATGTCATAGCTAATTACAAAGGTAGAATGGATTGGGTGAGGAAGGCCTATTAAAGAGGCTCGATTATATGCTTAAGGACATTTTGAGGCCCTCTAAATGAAGTGGGATAAAGATGCTAACTTTAGGAGAAAGCAAGAAGTTAACAAGAAAAGAAAAGGCATCTATTATTAAAAGGAGCTTGCACATTAACAGTTCAATCTTCATATCAAAGTATAAAAGGAAGATAATAAGTTTTAATTTTAATTAGCTCTAAAGTTAGTTTTAATGTTATTTCATTAATGTGTCTATGCCTAATTTTATAGGAAGCTAGCCTCAACTGAATGCTTACTGGTAACGAGGTATTCATGCAAACTTACACACATATGACTCTGAGGGCATCCAACAATTTGTAAATGAAAGAGTAAAAAGGACCTAGGTAAAATTTAATTATTATTTTTGACATATATGCATTATTATATTCTACTTTTATATATCATAAGTGTTTATCCTTCAAATTTAATTTTGTAGGCCATATACTTAAGGATATTGGATGTGTAATCTTCTCAAGCATCAATTAAAGGTGGTAAGGGTAGCTCTGCACAAGTCGATGGAACCTCACTATAGATGGAGGCTACTAGTGGCCAGAATAAAAAAGGTCACATTTATGGCACGGGGCTAAAAGTGCACAAGGTTGTAGGGCCATCATTTATCAAGGGTAGTTCATCTTTATAACTTGAGCTACAAGAATTGTAAAGCATAATCTAATAGTAGCGCGTAGAGCTCTAAACAGTATAAAAAAAGCATGACAACCTAAGAGAAACAACTTGTTTCTTAGCGGTTGAAGATTGAGAAATATTAATGTAACATTAGTTTGTTATTTGAAAGGTTGGATATGGCCACCTCTGCCACTAACTAATAGCAATTGCCCCTAGTTAACTAGAGACACAAATGTCTTAAGGGTAACTAATAATGAGAGATAGATAGCTAGTTGCCAAAGGTTTCAGTTTATATATATATATATATATATATATATATATATATATATATATATATATATATATATATATATATATATATATATTTGTATGATTTTTCTTATATATTAGATTTTATTAATTTTCTTATTGTTTTACATTATATAAATAATATGTTTAACGATGGCTAAACCCATAAAGTCCAATAACAAAGAAATTATTCAAAAACTAAGGAAAAGCAATAAATTGATTAGGTCTTCATAAAAAGACTTAAGCTTTAATAAAGGATACCCCATAAAAAGACCATAAAATGCATACTCTTGAAAAGATCAAAGTGGGCCATCACCAAGGGGCTTTAGTCTATGTAAATGACCTTCAAAAAGGCATGCAAGGTTAGAAGACCACTTTTTCCTCAAAAGAGGCTAACCAAATGGTCATTCTTATCTTTACAAAGGGCTAAAAGGAGTCAAAAGACTCCATTTCTAAAAAGATTCAAAAAAAGTTAAAAGACTCTATCTTAAATAAGGATTCAAAATGGATTAGAAGATCTAACTTATATTTTAATTTCTACATAGGATTAGAAGGAGTTAAAAGAATTTATTAATAAAGTTTTTAAAAAGGTCAAAAAACAAAGACTCTTTCTTAAGTGAGGATCTAAAATGGATTAAAAGATTTACCTCACATTCTCATCTCCAAAGAGGGTTATAAAGAGTTAAAAGACTTTGCCTAAATAGGTTTGCAAAAAAATTAAAAGACTCTATCTTAAATGTGGATCCAAAATGAACTAGAAGATCCACCTCACATTCTTATCTCCATAAAGGTTCAAAAAGAGTTAAAATACTCTACCTCTAAAGAGATTCACAAAAAAGTCAAAAGACTCCATCTTAAGTGATGGCCTAAAATAGATTAAAAGATCCACTTCACACCATTGGATGTGCAAAAAAGTCTATAGAAAATTGCTTCCACTCTTTGTTTATATTCAAAGCTTAAAGGGCACTATCTACTTTGACTTAGGCACCACTTCTATTGTGGAAACCTAAATAGGCCAAAAGGTCAGCTAGCAGTTATTTGATCTAAAGGCAAAGATAATTTTGATTATGGAAATGGAGTAGATTCTTTCCTAACTTTTTAGGAATATTTGGATTATGTGCTAGAAAAGATTAGAATAAGGGCCTTATTGCAACATATAGGAGTGATAAGCATATCACACTTGACCCTCTTTGGTTGTGTACCTTTTAGACTATAGGGAATGCAAGAGCCCTTATACTTAATTGACCACTAATTGAAACCTAACCTTTACATACAATACCTTTAGCCGCCCTATGAATAGGGTCACTACCATTATCACTACTACCATTATCACCATTACCATTATCACTTTATCACTATCGTTACTACCAAAATGCATTACTACTACTATCACCATTAAAAACACCTACTACCTTACTTTATATTACACTTTTTGTCCTTCAAATTCCCTACTAATCTAACCTTCCATACTAAAATCATTATTTTATACAAATTTTAACCTAGTAAAGCACTTAACCTTTTAAGAATATCTCCTTATAAGTCATAAAGAAAAGAGAGAGAAATGGATGCATAGACATGCAAATATAAAAAAAAAGAAGTAGAAGAAAAGAAAATACACTTAGAGAAAATGCACTAAGAAATAGGAGAAACGAAGATTAATAAAAATGAGTTATCTAAGAGATTCTAGAAGCTTTTAAGTTTCTTAACCTATTTAGCTCCTTATTCCTTAAAATCTTCTATAAAGTCCATTAAGTGTAAGAAGCAAGGCCATTTTGCCCTATTCATAGTCTAGTTGTCAAAGACTTATTCCTCATCCACCCTTACAATCACTATTTGTAATCCATTACTATAATTCTTAATTAAAGAACCCATCAAACCTCCCTTAACATTTTAACAACTCCACTAGTGATGTGATTTAATGGGGACAATCTTAAGAAGAAAATCTAAGACAATCAAGGACGGGATTAAATAGGCTTATGCACACAAAAAAGAGAGCATAAAAAAGGTATTCTTTATTAGATAATATGCATGTGGCTTAGAAACTACATTTCGGCTATAAGATATGGATAGTGCCACTTGTAGGTTTTTTTAGGCTTAATTTAAGTTTCATTTTATGTTAAGATATTATTAGGCCTTCTCATATGTTAGTTATATTGTGGCCTCTTAGTTTACCATTTCATTAAGATTTATTTATTATGTCACTTCAATACATTAGATGATGCTTAATATTGGGCATTAATTGCTATCTTAGTTTAAGACTCAATTGAGTCCATTTGAGCCTAATTATTTTAGGTTTTAACCAAGCTATATAAAAAGATGTTTTCTTTATTTTTGGATCATATTTTCATATTTTTAGACATTTTGAATGTAGTGGTTAATGCCTTCTTATGAGAATATAATTTTCTTTTTGGTTCTTGAATGAACTTGATGACATATTAAAAAGATTCAACCTTTATGGTATCTACCATCACTTTTCAAAAGATTCATCCTTTGTACTATGATTTTCATCATTTATCACTCCCTTTCTTCTTTCTCTATCTAAAGTATGGCATGAATATCTATCTATTTCAATTTTTTTTTCTAAATTTTAGGATGTCCATTGGTAATTCTAGATAGTTCACAAATTTTTTATGATAGGTTCATATTGGGTTCGCATCATGTAGTAATAAAGGTTCTTATGAATTCTCGTCATTTAGTATCATAAGATTGGATTTCATAATTTTAGGTTAAATTTCATTTTTTTTTATATTTCTATTGTCTCGTGTTTTTATCATTTGTCTAAATTGTATTGTTTAATTGTTGTATCAATTTCTTTATTGTCACAATTCTATCAATTTTGTTTTACTATGTCAGTTTTTTATGTTTCTATCTAATTTAAATTATTTTTTAATTATTTTTATTGTCTTTTATTCTATTCTCATTATTAGTTTTGATTTGTTATTTTATCTTTAATTGTGTTAATTTTGTCTTACTTAAGGTGCTGTCTTGCGACATGTTTCATTTTTCTATTATGTTAATTTATTTTGATTAGAAAATTTCATTGTGTCTTGTGTCTGGTGTAGTCCGTGCATTTTTTTCAATAGCATTTATTAAGTCTCATTTTGTCTATGCCTATCATTTCATTTCTTAATCAATTACTTCTACTAAATCTTGTTCAAATTTGTGATGCTATTTATAATTTATTATCTTGGTTTGTTTGAATTTGCAAGTTTGTGGGTCCAAGTTATTAAGTGATATTGTATTTTTTTAGTCCTTCAATTTAAGTTTGTATTGTTTTGGTGAATTATATTGTGTCTATCAGTAATTCTCCCTTTTTTTTTCTTTTTTGAGTTTGTTCTATCTTATCTTGATTAGTCTTGTATTGTTTAAGTAATTTCCATCAATTTACCATTGTCTTCAAATTACATATGTTTAGTCAATTTTTTTATTAAATTCTACAATATCTAATCTTTTCACATTTTTATTTTGTTGTGTCTAGAAAATTCACTTTTTATACACTTTAGGTTAGGTTCAAGTAATTTTGTTTGGTTCATATTTCTTGCTATTCTACCCTGTTCTATTTGTATATGCTTCTATTCAAGCTTGTTATGTTAGTTTATTTCAAGTAGCAATCTGCAATGTTGTTCATATGATTTGAGAGTTAAAAAATAAAAGGTAAGTGATTCAAGGGAAAGAACAAAAGGAAAATGGCAATGTTTGAATTGTTGAAAAGGAAAGTAATAGTGTGAAGAAAAAAGAATAGTGCTACATAGTTTCGAAAGAAAAAAAATTGTGTAAAGAAAGAAAAAAAATGGTGTTAAGTTATTTTTGAAAAAAAATAAAAGAATTAAGTGAAAAGAAGTAAAAGAAAAAAAATTGAATTCAAAAGTGAACAAAAGAAAGAAAAGCAAACAGCTATAAAGAAAAGAAATATGATTAGTGCAAAACCAAAAGAGTAAAAAAGTAAAGAATAAAGTGAAATGCAAAAGAAAGTGTTAGTAGTTGAAAAATCAAAACAAGGAAAATAAAAGAAGTTAAAAAAGTGTTAGAATGCACCCTGAAGTGAAAGAATACTTAAAAGCAACTTAAATTCTCATCAATATTCCATTATTCATTGTCTTTTATTCTTTATAAATTTTATCTAACATCTTTGAGTTTTACATTTATTTCCATTCCTTCATGTACTTAATTATAGTTTTAAGTCCTTGCTTTGAGTCTTGTTTATTTACTTTCTTTAATTGTTTGGTTTTGAGCTTTAAGTTCTAGTTAGTGCCCTTTCTTTGAAGTTTTCCTTATTAAGTTTTAGTTAGTTTCCATCTTTCAATTTCCACTTATTGTTTCTCTGAGTGTCTTGTTTGATCTTTCAAGTCTTTTGGATTGATTAGTGATATTGATTACTATAATTTTTTAATCTTATTAGTTATGTCTTCTAGTTCCCAAAGAACCACAAATGAGAAGAGCAAAGAGTGAAAAAAGGCAAGTGTGTGAGGTCATCTGAAGATAAAAGCTTTAAATTAGAATGTAAACACAATAATGAGTACCTCTAAATCAAATGAAAAGTTATGAGGTCTTTTTCTTTAATTAAACCAATTCTTGCAGGTGTTCTTTTTAAAATGTTAGGGAACAATGTAAATAATGATATCAAGTCCACATTGAGGACCATACAACAATAACTTAAAGTAATGAATATAAGATTTGGTTCCATGGAAGATAAACTTGGAATAGTCAAAAGTGGGCAACCATAAAGAAATCAATATGGTGAAAGAAATATAAAGGAAATGAGAAATAAAAGACAAAATGATAAATATTTTGAGATGAAAGGAATATTAGAAAAGCAATGTATCATGAAAAGTTCGAAAAGAGTGACATAATATATGAAAGGAAGATGTGAAAAGAGGATAGAAGTAAAAAATAGATAAAATGGATTCTAATCTTGACAGTATTAAAAAGAAGATTCTTTAATTTCAAAAGAGGAATGATCCAGAAGCCTAGTTAGAGTAGGAATAAAAGATAGAGTTGATCTTTGAATGTCACCATTAATTTGAAGAGAAGAAAATGAGACTTGCCATCTTTAAATTCATTAATTATGCCAACATTTGGTAGGATTAGCTTGTGTCATCTAATAAAAAAGAAATGATGTTAAGAAGAAATGAAGGCTATTATAAGGAAAAATTTCATTTGTTTCTCCTTTGATATGGTTACAATCCAAGTTCCTTTTAGAAGTTTTGGAAGAAATATGTTAAGATCAATGACAAATATAAAGTTAAGTATTCATTAAAAACTAAAAGAAAGGAAAATACAAAAAGGAAAGGAAGAAAAGAAAAGAGAGATTAAGAAAATAAGATAGAGAAAAGAGAGGAAAAGAATGAGATCCATGAAAGAGAAAGAATGCTTGTGAAAAAAATAAGAACCTTGAAAAGCTAAACATATATTATGAAGAAAAAGAGAGAAATTTAGAGTTGAAGGAAGAGCAAAAATAAGAAAAATAAAAATTGAGTGTGTTAGGAAAAACAAGTGAGATAAAGAGTTTTTTTATTCTTTTTATGCCTTTAAGCTAATATTTGTACTCTTATGCAAAAAGGCCTATAAGAATACTAATAACTCTAAATTTGTTTTGCTAAGTACCTTTGAATCTTTAAAATATTTGAAGAATCAAGAAAATTTGAATAGGAGGCATGCCAAATTGATGAATTCTTTTAAACATATTCATATGCCATTTAATACAAGCAAGGTAACTATAACGATGTGGATGAAGCTATGTCTTAGATGTATAGTCTTATTTTTACTATGCATACAAAATTGCTATGTTTTGAACATAGTAAGGATTTGTATGTAAATAACCATGACTTCAATTCAAGATTTATTGTTTGTGAGGAAATTGTATTTGGAGAAATTTTTAGTCATGATAAATTTTTATGTAGGAAAAATGAATTGTTTGTGTTTAAAAGTTTTCTAAGGGACTTGCTTATTATATAAGCCTATAATGTTAGTAATGTTGCTTGGCTTTATGAAATGCATGATAAGTTACATGATCTTTGTATGCTGTCCAAGATTAGTTTGAAAGATGAATATTATCCAATTTACATAAGAACAAGTGTTGCATAAAACAATATTTTCAAAATAAAATATGGTTTATATGAGTGGTTAGTTTTGATACTTGGTTTATCTAATGTACCAAGTACCTTTATGAAATTAATGGATTATGTTTTGTATGCTATTTTTAATAAGTCTATATGTTTGCATGAAATTACTAATTCATGTTTTATGTTTAACTCTGGTGGTTATGTCTAGTTCTATATGATGAAAGAAAGATCTTTAGGGAGAATTAAATTACATTCAAGTCAAATGGCTATTCCAAGTGCTTAAGGATTAATGATGTTGCTTCCAAGTTAGATCCTCATAGTGGTTTATTATGAATGCTTCTTTTGATGTTTCTACTTTTACTCCTCTTGATTTAACTTTTGAATATTCGAGGACAAATCATTTTTAAAAAAAAGGTATAATGTAATCTAAAAAAGCAATCTCAAGAAGTAAATCTAAGAAGATCAAGGATAAAATTGAAGAGGCTTATGCACGTAAAAAAGAAAGCTTGATGGGGGTCTTCCTTATTGGAGGATGTATATTTTAGCTTGAAAGACTACATTTAGGGGGCCATTTAGCCATGAGATATAAATGGCACCACTTATAGGCTTTTTTTAGGTTTAGTATATGTTTTATTTTGTGTTAAGACATTATTGGGCCTTCTCATGCATTAGTTATATTTTAGCCTATTAGTTAACTATTTTGCCTTGATTTATTTATTATGTTACTTTAATACATTAGATGATGCCTAATATTGGGCTTTAGTTAATGTGTTAATTTTAGGCCTAATTAAGTCCATTTAAGCTTATTTATTTTAGGTTTTTACTTGAGTTATATAAGAGGCTTGTTCTTTTATTTTAGGACCTAATTTTCATATTTTTAGACATTTTTAATAGAGTAGCTAATGCCCTCTTATAAAAATGTGATTCTTTCTTTAGTTCTTGAATGAACTTAAAGACTTGTCAAAGGGATTCAATCTTTGTGATATCTACTATCACTTTTCATAGGATTTATCCTTTGTGGCATGATTTTCACCACTTAAACTTAAAGACTTATAAAAGGGATTCAATCTTTGCTATGTCTACAATCACTTTTCATAGGATTTATCCTTTGTGGCGTGATTTTCATCACTTATCATTTCCCCTTCTTCTTTATCTGAAGTATGATATGAATATCCTTCTAATTTGGTTTTATTTTTTGAATTTTGGGATGTTCCATGGCATTTTTGGACTGTTCATAGGTTCTTTAAGATAGATTCATATTAGGTTCACATCATTTGGTATTAAAAGTTCTTATAAATTCTTATCAACTAAGAAGGTGTATATGATAATTATGTCTAATAAGGAGGTGGTCGGTCAATGTTCAGGTGGAAATCTTGAGTTGCTAAGCACGCTTGCTAATAACATTACTTCACTTATAACTGCATTTGATCTGCATTTATATCCTTATGGTATGCACATTCTTTATAATTCTAAGGATGCCAATTCTCAACAAGCTTAGGTTGTTAGGGGTTTAAGTTTCAATGTTAGGCTTCACACTTTGACTTCTTTTTTTTTTTAGAAATATTGCATCGCAACTAGGAAACTCCATTATTCTGCAAACAAGGAATAATAATTCTATATCACCAAATATGATGATAGTACTCATATTATTCTTAAGGCAGCTTCTTCGAGATCAATAATAGAAGCATTGGGCCATCTACAAGCTAGTAAGACACATAAAAAAAATCTTTTCAAAACTATTTTTAACACAATTAGATAGCCAAGTACTCAATAAACATAAGCCCTATGGCAAAAACCAAAACTTCAAAAAACTTTACATACTGCATAATAGGAGCAATGTCATATTGAAAATCCTTCTTAATAAGAAGCAACTTGCTAAGACACTAAGCAAATTACTTTGGTTCTATTCACATAAAGCACTTCCAACAATTTCTTAAGGAGGAAAAATGTAAAGTGGTAGCTGACATTAATTTTTTACCTCTATTTCCTTATAGTGTCTTTACACACCTTTACCCTTAAAAGACTAACCATATTCTTTTAAAAAGTTTAATAAGAAAAGAAATGACAAAGAACATAATACTAGTTTATTAACAATCTTCAAATCTTTGGTGCTAAGAGAGAATTCTTTTAATCTTTCTTTGGTAAGGCTTCTTCCTAGTATCTATATTACAACCAAGATCTATTCCCAACTAAAGTGCCATGGTTAGTAATTTTCATAACAAGTTCTTTATCACTCAAGAGACAATCCATCTAATGAATCTTAGAAGGACATGGCAGTAAAAAGGTGATAATGTAATGGCTTTCATCAAAACATATAGTGATGAGGCTTAAGATTGTCCAGAAGAAGTATTTGAATATGGATAATCCTATTACTCCATATCTTTACCACAGTGACATCTAAACTTTCAATAACTTAATCATTAGGGTGGGAAGAATGCCTAATTGCTTGAAATAAGTTAGAAAAACATGACTAAAAAGGCCATATTCAACCTTATCCTAAAAAAAAGGGGAAAAATACAATCAAATCCTTCTACTAAATAATGATCAACTAAGAGGACCTAATCCCACACCATCATATTAGATAAGAAAGGTCCCACCTTTTTCTTTTAATAAAAGGTGCTCCTTATGCTAAAGGTATGGATAGAAAATAGAAAAATAAAGTTGTTGCAACCTAAAGGTCGTATCATCGAAGCCTAGTGAAATGTGCCTCACTTTTGTCATTATCACTAATCACTGACTTACATGATTGCTAATTACTTTATGCTAAGGTAAATCATTTAAAACAAATTAAGAACTAGTAAATAGTAACTTACTCAACTAAAAAAAGACAAAGTTGATCATCGGCCTTTCTTCAACCATAGCGTTAACACCATTTCCTATTCATCTAATCCCATTATTGAAATACTTGTAGAAAATCCTATAGAAAGGTAATAACTTGTAGAAGTTTTTTATGATTCCTTAGTTAAAGCTTTAATCAACTTTTCTAAAATTTGTCAGTTCTTTAATCTTATTGAATTCAATGAGACCAAAAAGTATTAAACCTCTCTATCAATCAAAAAGATTTCATAAGATCAAAGTGGCAATTGCTATGTCATAAGTGGATGAATGTAATCTATTAAGTCATAGGGCATTCCCATTAATATGAACATAGATAAGGATAAGAAGATTATTGCGATAAAAGCATCTTGCCTTTATTAGAAAAATAATATGTTAGCTAACAAATTTTAAAGAAAAATCATCTGCATCTCTTACTTTTGATAAAGTCATGAAATAAGAACCACTTGCCAAGAAGTCCAAACCAAAATCCTTAATTGTCCACTACACCAAAGGTGGAAATGGAAAAGTAGTCTGTTAGTTTTAGTGGGATAAGGATCTTGGGGGACTAAAAATAAAGTTACAATTACTTCCATTAATGAACCTTTCAAATCTTGAATTAAATGTATATATAAATAAAATCTCCATCATAAGAAGAAGAGTTGAAAAAACCACCAAGCATGCTACAAGATAGCCCTAAACCCCTTGATGAAGAACTTGAAGCAATGAACTTAAGAGAGAAAGTTAAAGGTTATCTAACTTTTATTAATGTAGTTCTCATAGTAAAAGAACAAGACAAGCTAGTTATATTGCTCAAAGAATTTAAAAACATTTTTACATAAGAGTACTATAAGATGCTAAGCTTTAGCCCTAATTTGGTATCTTAACACCTAGATGTTTGCCCAAATGAGAAACTAGTGAAGTAGCTATCTCGATAATTCCCTCTTCATGTAGAGATATAAAAGAAAAAGTTGAAAAAATTCTCAAAGAAGGATTCATTAGGTTAATCAAGCACTCAAATTAGCTAGTAAATGCTATCCCAATTAAGAAAAAAAAGCAAATTTATATTTACGTGGATTTCAATGACCTAAATAAAGCCTACCTTAAAGATAAATTCCCTTTAACTCTTATTGACATATTAGTTGATTCCATAACCAACTATGAAATATTCTCATTCTTTGATGGTTTTAGCAATTATAACTAGATTTTAATGTACATCCAAGATGCATTAACTTCCATAGGTGATTTTCATTACATGGTGATACCATTTCATTTCATGAATGTAGAAACCACATATTAGTACACCATGATTACCATCTTCCATGACATGCTACATGATTTTGTGGAAAACTACATAGATGATATTGTGGTAAAATAGAAAAAAAGTCACTTATGTCACTTAAAAAGAGTCTTTGAAAGATATGGGAAATGTCATCTAAAGCTTAATCCATAAAAGTGTGCCTTTGGTGTCTTATTTAGCAAATTCTTAAGGTGTAAGATGTACAAAGACAAATTTGAAGTGGATAGTGGGAAAGTAAATATTATCTTGAAAATGCTATCACTTACCAATCTTAAAATATTTAAAAAGTTTCTTATAAAGGTTTCTTACATTCAAAGGTTCATACCTATATTATCAAAGATTATAAGTTCCTTTAAGCCAATGCTCAAAGAGAAGAACCTCTTCCTTTGGATTGAAGAACATTAAGTAATTTTTGAAAAGATATTAAGTACTCTTACTTCTACTCATATTATGATTGCTCCATAATGTGGCTTGTCTATTATAATTTATCTAAACTCCATAGCTAGATTTGTGGGAATCTTGCTTACTTAAGAAGAAGACAAAGTGGAGAAGCTAGTGTATTACCTGAATAGATTACTTAGGAGACTAGAATTGAATTATCTTCCCATGGAAAAACATTATCTTATTCATGTTAAATAAAATTTTAGGCATAATTTTCTAATACATCCTATCCATTTAATAACTCAAGCTAAGTTGATCGAGATTTTGCTCAAAAGGCCTTCCATGACAAGTAAGATGGCTAGTTAGATGCTACTCCTTAACTAGTATGATATCATCATAGAGGCTCTTAAAGGAATAAAAAGGCTAAGCTTTAGCTAATATCTTAGCATAATTCCCTTTTAGAGAATATAATCCAACATTTAAGGATATACCAAGAAAACTCCCAAAAATTAATGTATGCATGGTTTAAATATTTGAACCACCCCAGATCTTATATTTTAACATATCTTTATCACTTCTAGAGGAGGTGTTGAAATCATACTAAGAAGCTCTACTAGTAAGCTACATTCCATATCCTACAAGTTGAGCTTTATGTGCACTAACAATAAGGTAGAGTATGAAACTTTAATCCTTAGTATAATGATAGGTAAGGATCTAGGAGTAGAAACTCTTTCATATGGAGAGATTCAATACTTATCATAAAGCAAAGGATAGAAGAATTCAAGGTAAAGAATTCTACATTCATAGCCTACAGGGAACTTGTATAAGCTAGGGTTATAAAATTTTGAATGATTACCCTCCATTATATTTAGAAAGAAAGAAAATGGAAAGCAAACATCCTAGCTCCTTTAGGGGCCAAGCTTTCCATAAATAAAGAAGATACTTCAAACATTGCTCAAAAGTTATATTACCAAACAAGGACCATATTAAACTTGTAGCCCTTTTAGTTATAGGAAAATGATAAGCATTACTCATAGGTTTAAAAGCTTCTCAACTACACCACTACTTTAATCAAGATGTTGAAAAACATTCTATATGCATAAATGGGCTTTTTACAATAAGGGAATTGATGGGTTACTAATAAGGTGTGTGTGTTAAATGTGAAAGAAGAAATTTGATAGTTAAGGTACATGAAGAAACCTATGGTGATAGAGAACCACCTCTTTATAAGAGGCTAATAATGAAGGAAGAATACGACCAAATTCAAGCTAGTTGATAAGAATGCATAAGAAAAAGAATGAAAGTAAGTGTTATTAAAGTGGAAGATTGGAAGGAAAATATAATCAATTACTTGCGATGTCCACCCCCATAGCTTTAAGAGATGCTAAGAAAGTTACTACTCTGGTTATTTGCCACTTTCTCAAAGATGGAATCCTCTATAAAAAAAGACAAGGATGATACACCAAGGAGATGTTTAGTAAAGATTAACAACAAGCTATAATGAAAGAAGTTTGCTAAAGGGAATGTAAAGAACATTATGGTGGCAAAAAACTTTATCAAGAACTTCCATGTCTAGGATACTAGTGGTAAACTATAAAACTAGATTCTAAGGCATTTTTACAATGCTATCATCCTTGTTAATTACATAGGAATGTCACTCATGCTTTTGTGGCAAAATTACAAGCACTCACTGTGCCTCGATCATTTCATGCTTAGGTATTTGATCTAATTAAACTTATCAAAATAAGGTCAAAAGGAAATGCATGGATTCTAGTGGCAATTAGGTTATTAATGAAATAGTAGAGGTTACTATTTTAAGGAACATAGATGGGGAAACTATAATGAATTTCATTAAAGAAAATATCATATGTAGTTTTAGAATTTTGAAGTGGATCATTTCAAACAATGGTACACCCTTTGTGAACAAGTTAGTCATGACATTATTAAAGAAATACAAGATCACACATAATAGGTCTAATCCCTATTATCCACAAGGAAATGGTTAGGTTAAAGCTATGAATAAGATACTCTTGTAGATTCTCACTTGTATGGTGCATAACAAGCCTAAAGCTTAGGTTAACTATTTGCCTTTCACTTTTTAGGCATATCGAACTACTAAAAGAGGATTAACCTAAGCAACCCTTGTCTATTCTATATATAGGGTTGATGTAATAATACCTATGAGCTATTTGTCAAAACTTATAGAATTATCTTGAGAAATGGCACTAAGGCTCAAGGTGTGCACGTTATTTGTGTCAATTATATCACTAAGGCTCACTAAAAGATTGTAGAGTTGTGATTCTTCAAGGAAGGGAAACAAGCTCTTTGCACCAATAAGCACATCTTGAAAGGACTATATGCTTCAAAGTTCACCCCTAAATGGGAAGGACCGTACATGGTTAGCTAGGTTAGTGCAAGTGCTTAATGTTCCCTATTTAACCTAAAGATTGGGTTAGAGATAGGATTGTTTAATTTTAAATATATTAAGTGATATTATCGATAAGAAAAGATATTATATCTCTTATAACAACATATGCTTAATTTAGAGCTAAAATAAAGGTAACTAAAAAAATGAGAAAAGAACAAAAAAGGTAGTAAAATGATAAAGATTATGATAGAAGTCGCTTGAAGAAGAAATCTTAATCAACTAAAGTAATGGAAAGTGATAAGCATACAAAGATAGTAATCTCTTCTTATTGTTACCCTTATAAGGGCACTTTCTCTATTCAATAACAACCATATCCCACTAGTAATGCCTATTATTGAGGTCATTTCTCTGTTTTTAAAAGGAAAAGCGGAAGCAATCACACTAACCCATGCCCTTATTAGATGTGTTTCAATTAGCACCAACATAGACACCTATTCCGAATGCATAAACTTACCAACAATATGGTTGAAACTAGGCTAAAAGGTTTCTTTTATGTTCAAGATACTTGTCCTAAAAAGAGGGTGTTCCACTCCATCCTGAGATAAAATAACTTTAATGGTAGAGATGGACACTTCATGAGTGACCTACCTGTAATAACCCAACATGGGAAAAGAGTTATTCATAAAGAAGGAAAACTAAATCATAGGTCTTTGTAGTTAGGGGTGGAAATATGTTAGGGCAAGCTAGTATTTATCTTAAATAGGCTAGATCTATTTTGTAAATTATTAACTTGAACTAACCTATTAACTTGAATAAGGCTGAAATTTGGGTTTGATCTAGTCTATTAGCCTATTTGAAAGCTTACATATATAAATAAACTATCAAGTCAATGCAAAGACTTCAAGGTAAAAAAATAAATTAATAATTAAATTAAGTCTTTATTTATAATTATATGTATTAAAATTATATTAATATTATATATATGTATATTTTATAGATGAATATATTATATATGATGTTATATTATATTATGCATAAACATGTTTATTGTTAAATAGGCTAACTTGATAAGTTTACAAGTCAAGTTTATGAAAAATAGGCTTGGTTTATTTATTAAATAAGTCTATTTATTAGCCTTGGCTTAGCCTGCTTAGATAAAAAGGTTGGGCTAGCCTAGGCCAAAAATAGGCTAAGTCATAAGCCCCTGATAGGCAACCTAATCTATTTCCACCCCTTCTTGTAATGCTAAGTGATAAAGTGCATGTGAACTTTTGTTACACTGAATAGCTAAAGGATGCTACAGTATAGATCACCTTTGGATCTATATCTAATATTTTCATGTCCCTAAAGTAGTGGCACTAGCAAGGTTAATAGCTCCAAGTGCTCTTAACCCTTCATTAGGTGAGTCCATAAGCAAATTCACCAGAATGCCTAAAATTTCCTAATCAGGTAAATCTCCAGTATGGCATATAATAATAAGAATGATGTGTGCCACCATATTAAAAGATAGAGGATATAATCCTCAATATGCAAAATATTATCTATATTTTTCCTCTTATTTTATGCTAGTGCTACATATGCTTAATTTATGGAATTAGACTTGTTTACGTGATCGGGTGTTAGTTTTCCAATGTTTTGAAATTATTTGGTTAATACTAAATTTTTATACTATTTTAAGTTTTGAGTTATAATTTGAGTTTTGAATGTCAAAATTGGATGATCCTTATATCATTGGAAATCTTAGAGGAAGTTATAAAACTTTTATGTTTTGGTTAAAACTTAATTTGAATATTTGGAAGGTTGAAAATGGTCATAAAGATTCTATTTTCATCTAAGCTAAACTAGCCTAGGTTTTTGGGCCATATTTAGAGCTCTCAAGGTCCAATCAAGGTGAAACTCATGCCCAAAGTTGCTTAGGACCAACTTAACAACTTTCATATTTAGGGTTTAGTGAAACTATGTCATTTTGATGCTTAAACATAGGTTGGAAGCTGAGTGATGAAAATTGTAATAATAAAACAATACTAGTAGATTAAATTGTAAACTAGACTATGGGCTTCTAAAATTAGCAAGGCCATACTTTTTGTAACCTTAGGAGCCACATTAACTTAGCTTATTAGGTTTTGTAGGATAAGAAATCAAATTTAAGGTTTTGTGCTTCTAGAGGTAAGAATACATAATTCTAGATAACTTTCTTTTCTTTTCCAAGTTTTCTCTTTTCATCCATGGAAGGCTAAACTTCATATTAATTCAAGGATTTTAAGGTTCATCTTAGTTTGGATTATTAGATCCTAAGTTATAATGTTGATTATTGTTAACTAATTTTCCTTTTTCTCTAATTCTTCTATTTGATTTTTGGAAATAGCATGACTTGGATATATATTTGGTAGAATTTGTGTTCAATATTGTGATTTATGATTTTTAATCTAGTTTTACATTGAATTTTTCTTTATTAATGATCATTCTTCATGTGAGAATAGAGGATTGCATGATTAAATCAAAGGTTTTTAGTTTAATCCTTCAATTTAGTCAAATTCTATATTCAAATTAATTTAGATCTAACTTTATAAATTATAGCAGTTGCTTAATTTTGCTAATATAAATTGACTAAATCCTAAACGGTAATCTATGATAGAATTCATGAATCATTATAGGGGTTTTGAATGATTCTAAACTAAGAAATTAATTATAATTATCAAATATGTTGTGATATGTAATTAATCTACCAAAGAATTCTAAATTTCCTTGGATCGTATCTCTTTATTATTTTTGTGTGTTAATTTTGCATTCTATTTCTAATCTTGCATTCTATCTAATTTTAATTCAAACCCCCCAATTTAATTCTGTTTACATTGTTGTATCTTTTCTGCATACTATTTACCTAATTTCTTAAGTATGCAAGATTAATTCTCGTTTCTATTTCTATTAGCTTCTTTTAATTTTCTAATGTAAAAGCCTTAAATAATTTTATAATCATAGTTAGTAAATCAAAGTAAAAAGATGTATTAAGTGGATCATTAAGGATTTGACTTAGTTTATTGCCTTATATTGTAAATTTTCATCAAACTAATAATTTTTAATTTTGATTGGCTTTAACAACTATTAATCCCCAAGTAACACTTAAAATAAAAAATCTCGCCCTAGTTAAAAGATTAAATAGCCATTAGCTACCCTCTTCCAATCATTAATTCTTAATGAATAAGGTATAGCATAACTTTAGTGAGTTAAATGAACATCCTTCCTTGATGAAATCTCCATACAAAAGGAGGAAATGGACTCTTATCTTATTCTAAAAGTGGAGAATAAGAACTATCACTATTAATAGAATTCATGGTTGATGAGAAGCTTTAAGAACAAGAAAAGAACAAAACGTGAATGGAAAATGAAAAATAAAGGCTAGTTTATATAGCCAAAGTTAAATTTAGCTCATTAGTTCATACATTTGCTTTATAATGATGCAAGGCATGCTACAGACATACTGGGAAGATGGCAATAAAGGATGATTAAGAGGTGCAATCCCATGGTTGGCTGAAAAAAAGGAATGGTAGAAAAACCTTTCTCATTCCTTTTATTTAGATTAAAAAATAAACTTGCACTATGTGTTAATCTTAAGATATTACTTATTACTTAAAATGCTATTTTATTGCTTATGAGGTTGAAGAATCATATAATGTATAGAAAATGGTTGGCAATGTACGAGGAGCATACTATTGATGTGTATCCTAGGAACCAATCATATAGATTATTGAAGTAATACACAATGTACTATATTTTATTTTAGGTAATTTAATTATTATATTTTATTTTTATAATTTTATTATTATTCTGCGTAATTTATAACTTAATATAATAATTATCCTTGGAATAGCTTCGTTATTCCTAAAATGCCCCTAGTCAAGTATTATTACGAAAAAGATAGTAATAATACATCGAGACTAGCATGTATAATGACTGATAATTACGAATCATGGATATGTGATATCAAGTCAATATATGAGTATATTATTAGTGAACAATGTACTGGACTGACCCACTATGAGAATATTACATGAATAGACGTGTCATAAGTTATTCTCATATGATCACAAATACACATAAACCTTTGACCTAAAGTCACTACGGTTTCCTACATGAGGAATTACTCACTTTAATATTGTCCTATGTCACCTATAATCAGGATGACGAATAGGGCATTGATTGGGTGTGTCATAAATTGTGCAGAGGGGAGTGAGTGATGTAAATAGGATTTTGTTACTCTTATATAAAAGAGAAATATCCTTGGGCCTTTTGATTGAGTGAGACTTAGAAATGCATGGTCATGCTCAATTGGATTAATATGTGATATTAATCATTTATTTTAAGTCTACTCAGTATCAAGAAATATAAATTGAACATTGACGAGGATGACATATTCCATGCCTCCAGTTCAATTTGGATATTATTACAAAAAGGTTATGATGCAAAATGTTGATCATGCATTAGGTGGATGTCGAATCACAGACATTCTTACTACTTGAGTTGTAGTGATGTATTGCTAGATACCGCTCACTGTTTATGGCTCAATAATGAGTCATTGTCAACGTAGTAAGAACCTACAGGGTTACACAAAAGGAGTAGAAATAAGAAAATAATTAATTGAACTTTAATTATATTAATATCCAATTAATTGGACTTATTTTCGTACATATATATTATATATTATTATTAAGAATAATAATATGTTATTCACGTAATATATATATAATATTATGTGATATTATTTGATATTAAAGTAATATTAAATAATTACGTTATCAAATATTAGATAAATATATTATGAGATAATATTATTTTGATATTTGATAACTATATGCAATTATCGAATATTAAGATATTTATATTATGAGATAATATTATCTAATATTAGATAATTAATAAATAAGTCCTATCTCTCCTCATTATCTCTAGGATAAGGATAAAATGAGTTGTTAAGTGTGATTAGGATTTTGGACGCATTATCCTAGTAAGACTAGGATTGTGGCTTGCCTAAGTTCTATAAAAAGGGGCTTGAGGGCAGCACATTATGTACACGCTCAAAGCTTCTATACAAACCCTAAATCACTCAGAAAACATCCAATCCTAATTCCTAGAGAGAAAAACGCATCCTAGCAGATTTGTGGAGGGTGAGAGGTCGTTGTTCACTCCGTGTGGATACCATAGAGATGTTGTACCTTCCGGCCGGCATTTGATTCATTTGCTCTCAAGTTTTGATCAGTAGAAACACGAGTGTCCAATAGGTAAAACGTTAATCATTGATTATGATTTTTGCATGGATCCTAGGTAGAATTCGGATCAAATTTTGAATTTTCGCTGCATATAATAATTCGAATTCCCAACACATAGTGCACAAAGAAGCAAAGTTTCAAAAAAAGCTATTACCATTTACATATATAATAACAACAAGAAAGTATAAAAGGTATATGTAAAAAAAGAAGAAAAAATATATAAATATAATAATCATCAATGACTAGGTGTAATGAGTCCCTCAAAAGAATTTCGGCCATGCCTCTTGCAACTCAAGGTTATAACACACTTTCTCTATAAGATCTAGACCTCACCAAAGAATAACTCCAACTTAATCCTTTCTACATTAGGAAAAGGTAGTCTTCTTTAATGGCCTCAACGTAGTACTCTTTATATGAGTTTTGGTAAATTTAATATGATAACTAATTTTAGAATGTCATCTCCATCACATGTCATTGAAAGCCTGGGTGTATTGCACCTCTGGCATTCCAAATGTTAATGTTAACCTCCTTAAAAGCTAACCTACAATATCTTGGACCACTCCATTGCTACTAAAAGTCAACTTAAATCTTATTCTAACCTTTGTAAAGGCAAGCACCATATTTTCCTACCTCTATGAAAGATCTTAGACAAAGTAGGATGGTAATAGGAATGTCATAGATTGAAAAGTAAGAGGATCTATTGTTGAAGTCCAAATCAATGTCCCTAAAGAAGAGTCTTTCCATATGGATTCCATTCCATTAATCTTAAAAGATAGGATAACAAAATCAATTTAAAGTAAGGTCTTTTGGAGTATCTTACCTTTCCCTAGGTAGAGGTAGTTAGGTACTTAATAACTTCCACTCAAGATGGTTCCTAGAATGAACCATGAAGAAAAGGTGCCAGCTTATCTTATTCAAAGTAAGTTAGTAAGGCCACTACTCTTGCATGGATATAATGATAAAAGAGGCAAATGTCCCACATTAGTTCCTCTTTATAATAATCCACTAAACCCTAAGTTTACTAAGGATTTCTCTTGATGCTGTAAAAATGGTTATAATTAAAAAAAATAAAATCTTAACCTTGGAAGAATCCCTAAGTCAATCCATGCTCATCAACATTTACAACTACTCCACAAGAAGAATTTAAACCAACACTTGCTATCTTTATAAGGGAATTAAAAGGAATGATACAATGGCTTATTTGAGAACTTATCATTATAAGAAAATTAGGAATGCTCAAGTTATAGCATATATGGATGAAGAAAAAAATTTACATCTTATAAATGGCTTGATAGTTGTTTGCTAAGTGTTGTAAAGCATAATAATCAACATTATTATTAAAATGTTGCAACTTTACAAGGTGATGGAGAATAAGATCAAAGTGTCATTCTTTTACAAAAAAAATGGTCAATTAAAGAGGTCACTAGAGAATAATAGTCAACATAAAAATTAAGAATTAATACAAAGTAAGATTCATTCATTAAAGGTATTATTTATGAATTATTATTTACAAAAATAAGAAAGAAACACAAAAAGGGAAGAAATCACTCACGTTGAGAAGTGATAGCTTCTCTAAGGAAATTCCTACCTTGCTGCCTATAATCAATAGTTACTGCATTTCTATACTAGTAAATCTAAACTCCTCTCAAAAATAGTATTGGCATAATCCCTTCCACATAAAAATAAAAGAACCTCTCAATGACAAAATCAACGTAATGACTTCCAACATGGGTCTTTGTCATAATTAACATTCATAATTAACAATATTAAGTCATTTTCATCATGAGTTGCTAAAATCTAAGATGTTGTGCCCTAACACTCCAAATGCCAATGTTGGTTCTTCTAAAAACCCATTTATGATGCTCAAGATCAACCTATTACTATTAAAGGTAGATAGTTATTTATTTTTGACATGCATAAAGGTCGTTATGATATAATCATACCATTACAAAAAAAAAGTCCAAATGAAAAGGATAGTTAGCAAGGATTTTATATAGAAAAAAGCAAGAGGGCTCTCTAATGCTCTTGATTATAATCTTAAAAAAGAAGTCATTACACTATTGTGTTATCCTACTCGCAATAAAAAGTAACATGCTAAAATATATCTAAAGTAGGATTAATACATGCCTCTTATCCCTTTCCTGGTAAAGGTAGGTGCACATTTAATTGATCCCAATTAACATATCCCTATACTAGCTTATAGAAGAAGCCAAAAATAAGATCTCATAGGCATGGGTTACAAGAATGACCACCCCTATCAAAATAAATCAAAAACAAGGATAAATGTCCTATAATAACTTTTTATTGTACTGAGCTAGCAAACTTGAAGCCTACTAAGTGTCCCATCCAAGACTAGCAAATTAGGCATCATCAATAGTTCTAAATTTTAATCCATGAAAAAAGCCCCAGATTAACACCATGTCTCTAACATCCACAATGGGATTAACAACCATGCCAATAAGATTATCAACCACCTCAAAAAAATTAAAGCCTTAGCTAGACATGCTTATATGATAAAATTGAAGAGAAAGATTATAATTTGCTTAAAGGAGAACTTTACTTAAAGAGCAGTAAGCATGCTAAATGATAAAGTGGGCAATAGACAAGGGAAGTTCTAGATTTTATAAGGAAGAAGTGATCATTCCTTAAATGCCACAATGTTTGGAAGACAAGAAATTAACACCATCATTAAAATGTTGCATCCATTAAGAGGTCATAAGGGATGATACCAAAGTTTCATTTTGTTTTACAAACTATTGAGGAATAAATGTTACAAGTTGAAATTCAACTGAAAAATATATACATAAGAACTTCATTTACTCAAGATATGATCTATTATTTATAAAAAAAAATGGGTAAAGAAAATAAGAATTAAGCCTAGTGTAGGGTAATCATTCCTTTAAAAGAATAATGACTTCTCTCAATATGCCTAATTAAAAAGGGAAAATTATTGATAGTAGACATTGAATGAGGTCCTCCCAAGTGCATCTTAATAATAATCAACACTTGTAAATGATATTGTGATGTTATTTGACTCATAAAATGAATAAAACTAGGGTAAGTTACACCCTTTGCATTACACAAAGCAATATTAACCCATGTTAAATGATAAGATGTTAGAATTAGAGGTGCCTTTTGATGATCCAAACGTACCTTCCATTCATTCACTCCCTTATCTAGATTTTCATCATTATGTTCCTTCATCTAAATAGTAAAGTTCAAATGGAGAGGATGCGCTAGAATTGAATAAAGAAACAAATAAAGATACCCACTTAAAAAGTGTCATAGACAACATTGTGAGCACCTAGGTAATGAAGCATCATTAGGTACCACCAAAAAAGTATTGCAAAAGAGCCAAGGCAAGGTCAGAAGGCATTTCCTCAGCTTCCACCAATAGAAGCATTCATGCCTCTAGCAAGCCCTAATTAAGGTTGTCACTATGATGGTGAATGAAAGATGGAATTTGTCAAGCTTTATAATAAATGCTAAAAGGAATGATACTACCATTTTAAAGAAAATGGGTATAAGGATGAATTTCTCACATTGTTTCATTAGGAAGCTAGTCCAACAATCCTTGATATTTATAGGGATCTTAAAAAATTCTTGCTAAAAAAGTGAGAACATAAAGAGAGGAAGTCAGTTTTGATGCAAACCCCTTATAATTCCTTATTCTCATCTGCCTTAATGTTTATAATTCCATACACTAAAGAATTAGAATGGTTTATGTTATTTTAGGGAAAAAAAAGAAAGAGCTTATTCTTAGAAATTCCTGATTAAAAGAAGTGATTTGCCTAGTTCATGTTAAAAGAGAGTTATGATTAAGCCTTAAAATTTATAAGTCCTTGGCTAATGCTTTAGTTACCCACTTGGATGCGCAGCTAACCAATAAAATTAATTATTTGCTTATTATAAGGTAGTTTGTGAAAAAGTATCAATTTTTGAAATATCAAGGCTAAAAAATGAACAAATAAAAGCTTCATTTATTTACATAAAGATTTAAAAAAAGAAAAGAGAAAAATAAATCAAGCCTATTTAGGCATCATGGTCTTGAATACAATGTTTGTTCCTTTCTAGAAGTTGTAAAGTGGAATCAACCCATGATTCCACAAAATCCATGCACCTCCTATAAAACATTCAAGGTTTATGCACTCTAAACTAGTAAAAAAAAAGATTACTTAAGACAATTCAGGAATAATTATCTTTGAGTCTCATCTCAATAAAAATTAACATTTATACCAAGAATCTTGTTATTATCTCCACTGCAAATGAACAATGTAACTCCCTCACTTATTAACACCTTAATCTTCGTTAAATAGATAACTAACGCATACTAATTTTCCTTCTACTCTGAACTAGCTCACAATACCACGAATATTCTGTATCTCAACCGCTTTAGGCAAGGGTCATGTCATTATATAAAAGTTCGATTTACAAAAATATACATCCATCATATACAATATCCCCAACTATATACACATATTTTTTTTTATCACATTTACAATCTTAAAACATTATTGTCCTTGGTCATGAGAGCCTCTGGAAGCATCACCTGGAATGGTTTGTCACAATACAGAAAAACATAAGAAACAGAGTTTCCTATTAGCTAGTTATTACTATAAAAACATATCAAGCCATTCCAGATCCTTAAGCAAATAAAACGTACATTTCGAAATCAACTAATCATTTCTCATCTCTTTATCATCTCATTCCGTACCATTATAAGAAACATACACTGTACACAACAATCATTAAGCCTATTCAAGGACTTATCTCAATCAATATTTAGATGGCCATCACAGATAATCGTACCTAGGCCTCATATACAGCATCACGCTATCTTCCCGGGGAAAACTCGGGCCATAGGCCTTACTCACACAGTATCACACTGTCTTCCCGAGGTACTTTAAAGGCCATAGGTACCACACACAGCAATTTTCATTACCATCCTGGGGAAAACTCGGGCCATAGGCCTTACTCACACAGTATCACACTGTCTTCCCGGGGTGTGCACCACACAGCTATTTCATACACATTCCATATAATGGCAAAATATACTGAAAATCATTTAAATAGAAAACAGAGCTTAAGGATAAAGCTAGCTACCTTTTACAAGCTTCCAATGTGATGTTCCCTTTGCTCTCACTTAAAAACTTCTTCACACTTCCTCTTGCCTTTCCAAGTTGGCACTCCTCAGTCTATACAAATACATATCATAGTTTCTTATTAGAACATCATCACTTTCCCTAATCCTCATGTATTCTTTACTTTCTCCACTTAATTAAATGCATACTTAGATGCTCTATACCTTGCTTTCAAGCCTTGAAATGACACATATGAACATTAGAAAAGGATCCAGGGGTAAAGCCATGCAAAACATGAAGAATTAAAGCCAAAATGTTCACTTGACAAAGTACACGGGGTTGAACATGGGCCGTGTTCTACCCCGTGTTTAGAACATGGGGTACAACATAGGCCGTGTTCTTCCCCATGTACATTACTGATCAGCCTTCGTAAAAGAACATGGGGTTCAACATGGGCCGTGTTCTACCCCGTGTACATTACTGATCTTCCAAAAACACAATTTACATGGCTAAACCTCCTTCTCCCCTTGGCTTCTCAAAAGGGAAGTTTCATACACACATTCATAACTCAAAATTCATCTTCCATAAGCTTCATAACTCATAAGAATCATCCTAATTTCATCATTTTAACCAAATTCCAAACAAATCATGACAAATCCACACATGCACCATTATGCCTCTAAAACCCAAGTGTGTACATCATGGTTTCTTGCTATTTTTACACCAAACCAAAGCCATAGATCAACATAACAACATCTAAAACACCATTAAACATGTTCAAATCATCCTAAACTCCATGTTCAATCACCCTTGACCACTCCAACATCAAAATCTCAAGAAACTAAAAAGAGCACAATAAAGAGCTTTTAGAGGAGAACAACTTTACCTCTTGCGACAACTTGAAAATCCTTACTTAGAGCTCCCCAAACTTGATCAAACTTGAGCTTTTCTTTAATCTAAACACACCAATGGATAGAGCTTTATGAGAGGAGCAACTTTCCCTTGTACCACTAAGCTTAAATCTCACTATTTTTGGGTGAAAAACTCAAAAGAAACTTTCTCTCTCTTTCTCTCTCTCTCCTGCACGTTTTGGAGCTTTCATGGAGTCTTCCTCATCTTTTTGGAGAAATGGAGAAGAGGGTAGGGTTTTCATGAAGCTTCTAGGGGTATTCTTGCCATTTTTGACAATTCCAAGGGTAAATTAGTCCTTTTTCACCAAAAGTAAGGCTATTCTTGCCATTTCTTCAAATAAGGACACTTGTCCATAAGTCTATTGGCCACACTTGTCATGTGTCTATTGGCCACACTAATTAAAATCACATATTACACCCTAAATTCTTGGTTATTCATATTAGATCCCAATTTCTTAGTTATTTCACTTTAACCACACCCGATTCTGCACTTTTGCAATTTAGTCCATAGGATCTCTGTCTGTTTAAAATTCCTTACACTGTCAGACTTAGACAACTTCCCATTTTAGGGTTTTCCAACCTCCTCTGATCATCTATACTGTTTAGGAGAATAAATTCTTTTCCCACTATCCTTTTTCCTTCAAAATTTCATTTACCCTTACACTTAATTCCTTTGAACTTAAGATTCACCCACCAAGCTAACTCAAACGTGCTCTTCGTTTCTACGACCTTAGAAATTAGAGATTCAAATAATAGAATTGAAAATTCGGGATATTACAAACAAGGTTTAAATAAGCCACTCTACTAGCATTTCATACAACAATTTTGCAGGCACTATATAGAATACTTATGGGGGAGGAAAAGATAATTGTTGATAAGATCATACCTCCTATTTTTTATCTTACTAAAAGGATCACCCTAATATCTCTTCACCTTAATAACAAAGTTTAGATGGAAAAGACATTCATAAAGGGAAAGACAATGATATCTATCATAAAACCTCAAATCATGAAAGGTCTTAGGCTACTAATCTATAAATGCTAGATGATACTAAAAATCTAAGTAGGATCAATGACTCTCTTCTCTATTTGTTGGCAGTGGTAGTCGCACGCTTAACCTATCCTAGCTTTATTCACCTTGATGACAAATAAATGAAGCAATTAGCTATGTCTCATGATGAACACTTAAGGGAATAATGCCCTCACTTTTCACAAAATAGGTATAGGAACAAATCTCCTAAAGCACCTTGCCTATAAGTTATCTTAACAAACTCTTACATCAATAAGGGTCTTTGGAGATTCTGTAAAGAAAATCATCAAATAACATTAGAAAATTTGGTTCTGATTCATTAAAATCCCCTTTATCAATTAAGTTGCTTCTATGGCAATAAACAAAAGTATATAAAAGAATAAAGAGGCAAACTGAAAAATGCTTATTTTCTAAGGACTCTTGATCGAATAAGTTTTCTTAATGGAGAAAATAAGTTCAAAAGTCTAGTTTTTATAGCACTTTAGGTATGCTACAATTAATTTTTTACTACATAAGGAAGTGATAACATTAATTATTCCTCTTTTACAAATTAATTAGTATAGTTAGAAGGTTAAGGGAATAGATTTGTCAAAAATGCATTGAAGGGGGAAAATGAAAAGGTAAATATGTTATTTAATTTCAAAATAGATTACAATTCATTATTACAAGAAGATTATTAAATATCTTAAGGAAATGTGAGGGATCCTAGAAAGTGACCATCCATTGCCTATTGTCACCACTAAAATGATATACTAATTCTAAAGAACCCAAGCTCTTCTAAAAAAACCTACAAGGGCAATCATGTCCAAACTAATAAAGGTTAGCTCTTCAATAATACTTCAAGCCCTTAGCCCATCCAAGTGAGTCTTAGTAATGTTTAAAACATGAAACTTTTACTATGCTAGTATTTAATTCATGAGCTTTCAAAAATTAGAATGTAATATACTTAAAGCATTCCAAACTCCAATATGGATAAGAGAAGGCCTAATAATAGGACCAACTAGACCATAGGTATAGAATCCAGAGAAGAATGCTACATGTGCCTAATTTCATTAATTTTTAGTTTAGATTGAAGGATAAACACATACTTATAGAAAAATAAGTCAAGTATTAGAAGTTATAAAATACAAGTCTTCCTTTGTCATTATAAACCATTTGGCTACACCTATCAACACAATGCAAATCATTTGCATGTGCCTCTTCCATTCCTTGTGCATTGTATGCCGATACTACTCTTGGAAGGGAAAATCCTCTTTATAATCCTTATATATCGGAGCCTATAATGGACTTATAAAGGCATCCCAATCATGAACATTATATGTGCATTACATTAATAAGCATTTTTACTTTAGATTCATTATTTAAAGGCGTTGCTTTGCTAGCCTTATTATCAAACCAATAAAGATAAAGCTTATTCCAAAAAGTCTACAGATAGTTACCTCCTTAACGCCCAAGTTCACCTCTTGAATTAGCCACATGAAAAGTCTTTCTAGACACTTCTATGAAAAAGCTATCATGATAGAAACCCTATACAACTGAGTACTCATTAATAGATTTATCAATATAACTAGAAGCAAACTAACTCATAGTATTACAAAAGAGGTTAAAAAGGAAAACCTTTATTAATAAAAAATATGCCTAAAAGGTTAATTATCACTTATGAGCTCAGTGAAGGTATTTATAACAATATTAGTAGCCCCTTACCTATCATCATAATGACCTAGCATTAATAGGTGCATCTAAAGCAATATAACCATTCATTAGAAGTTCACATATAGGTTACACAAAAAAGATTAGAGCTGCATGACTATTTTTTAAAGAGTTCAAAGTACAAGTTACCAAAAAAGGAATTGAAAGTCCATAAATAAAGGTACTTCATTAATGGTTTTTACAATTATAATGAGGTAAAGTCTTATTACAAAAGAAGTAAATCAAAAGATAATAGAGGTAAGTACAAAATGCCCTTAAAAATTATAAGCATTATCAAAATAATGCTTTATTTTGGTTAAGCCTCTTATCTATTCTTGTAACTTGGATAACACATCTACCCTAAATCACCTAAGCCTTGCCAAAAAAAGCCATCAATTTTAATGATGTTAATATTTGAGTAATATATGAAAAGTAACTTATTAGTGATGCCTTCCACCTTTAATTCACTTAAGTGAGTCTTTGTAATAATAAAGATATAAAACTAATACTACATTAAAATCTCATTGGTAAGAGAACAAAAGCCTAGATGCAATACCCTACAAGCATTCCAAATCCCAATAAGATAGTACTATCAAGGTTATAATGATCACCTTCAAAGGAAAAGCCCATAATCATCCAATTCTTGTCTCTCTCTCAATTTAGGTTTATAGAAAGAAGAAAGCTCTTGGAAAGCCCTCTTAGATATTGGAAATTATAGAGCATGGGTCTACATCTATTACAATTTACTATTTGCCTACCACCATTCAATCTCACTTAAATTATTTGCATGTGATAACACCAAGCTATATGTGCTGTAATATTATAATCCTTCTAATCTAGAGAGTAATTTCAATAAGCATCTTCCTTTAGAAGATGTAAAGAATATATCATAACTATCTATTTTGAAAAGTCATGAGCATGATAAATGAACTGAGGATACAAGTATGTTTTATCCCTTATATCTAAAGGTCCCACCCTGTTACTTCCATCAATATACTAATATAGATGAAGATCATGCTATAGCACCTACAAATAAGCAACCAACCAATGCCCAATCCTTTTAAAGTTAGCAGTAATCATGGTAAGGATATCTCTAGGTTCCTTACAAAATGATTAAGAACATTAAAACCTTAAATGATAACACAATCTAGAAAACTATCAAAACTAGAATCACTTGATTCACTAGATGAACTAGAGTTAGTGCCAAAAAAATACATAATGTTTTGAAGTGGAAAATTCATGATGTGTCAAAATGAGGAAAAGAATCCTTTCCTAATAAGAATATTTGCAAGAAATTAATTATCCATTGACAAGCAAAGCAAGAACATTTATTAGTTGGTAAAAAACTCTTCTTTAACCATCATAATGGTTTGAGATTTATGAATTCAAATAGAAAAAAAAAAGGCAATAATGGCATTGCAAGCTTAGACATCCTCTACATCTAATACTTTTACATTAATTGAATCTAAAATAGAAGAGCTACATTAAAAGAAAACTTTAACCTCCTTAGAGTTCCATAACATCTAGAAGCCACTAATAGACCTTAAACCATCAATCATTTCTATTTCAACCAATGGAAATACGCTAGCAATCTCAATAACCCTAACATTTAGCATTTGCATTTCTAGCATTATAAAGACCTTTAAATATTGTTTCCATAAAAATCACAAACCAAGTCTAATGAAGTCAAGATGCAATTGATATGCAATACCACTATGCACCAAAATTAGTTAAAAATTAATTTGTTAGAAAATAATGTAATATAGTAAAACAATCAGATCATACCCCTAGTTGTAATGTCCTGAATTTATAATTCTATCATTTGAATCTCTAAATTCTGAGGCTATAGAAACGAAGAGCATGTTTGAATTAGCTTGGTGGGTGAATCTTAAGATGAAAGGAATTAAGTGTAAGGGTAATCGAAATTTTGAAGGAAAAAGGATAGTAGGAAAATAATTAATTTTCCTAAATAGTATAGATGATCAGAGGAGGTTAGAAAATCCTAAAAAGAAGAGTTGTCTAAGTCTAACAGTGTAAGGAATTTTAAACAGATAGAAACCTTATAGACTAAATTGTAAAAGTGCAAAATCGGGTGTGGTTAAAGTGTGAATAATCAAGAATTTGAGATCTAATATGAATAACCAAGAATTTAGGGTGTAATATGTAATTTTATTTAGTGTGACCAATAGACACATGACAAGTGTCATTATAAAAAAAATGGCAAGAATAGCCTTACTAATTGGTGAAAAAGGACTAAAATACCCTTGGAAATTTTAAAAAAGATTAAAATACCCTTAAGGCTTCATGAAAGCTCTTCTTCCTTCTCCTTTCTTCTCCAAGCCATAGACCACCTCCATGAAAGCACCAAAAACGTGCAAGAGAGAGAAGGAAGAGAGAGAAAATTTTCTTTTGGCTTTTTCACCTAAAAATAGTGAGAATTAGGCTTAGGTGTAGAAGAGAAAGTTGCTCCTCTCATCAAGCTCTATCTATTGGTGTGTTTAGATTGAAGAAACCTCAAGTTTGATCAAGTTTGGTGAGCTCTAAGTGAGAATTTTCAAGTTGCACCAAGAGGTAAAAATGTTCTCCTCTAAAAGCTCTTTAATGTACTCTTTTTAGTTTCTTGAAATTTTAATGTTGGTGTGGTCAAAGGTGGTTGACCATGGAGTTTTGGATGATTCGAACATGTCTAATGGTGTTTTGGATGTTGATATGTTGATCTATGACTTTGGTTTGGTGTAAAAACAACAAGAAACCATGATGTACACACTAGGGTTTTAGAGGCATAATGGTGCATGTATGGATTTGGCATGATTTGTTTGGAATTTGGTTAAATTGATGAAATTAGAATGATTCTTATGAATTATGAAGCCTATGGAAGATGAAATTTTGAATTATGAAAGTGTGTGTGAAACTTCCCTTTTGAGAAGCCAAAACTGTGAATATGGAAAAGAAGGAGGGAAGGAGATTTAGCCATTTAAATTGTGTTTTTGGAAGATTGGAATAATGTATTACAATGAAATTTAGGAGATATTGGAATGTACATTAAAATTTAGGTCACTTCCTTCATGGTTTAGTGTATGTGGAGGAAGTGAAGAATATATGAAGTTTAAGAAAAATGATGATGTTCTAATAAGAATTATGATGTGTATTTATGTAGACTAAGAAGTGACAAGTTAGGAAGGCAAGGGGAATTGTAAAGAAGTTTTTAAGTGAGGGCAAAGAAAACATCACTATTGGAAGCTTTTAAAAGGTAGTTAGTTTTATCCTTAAGCTTTGTTTTTCATTTATGTGTTTTCTATATTTTATGCCATTGTATGGATTGTGTATAAAATTGTTGTGTGTGGTACCTATGGCCCGAATTCCCCGAAAAGACAGTGAAATGCTGTATGTGAGGCCTTTAGCCCGAATACCCCGGGAAGATAGTGAAATTGTTGTATATGAGGCCTAGGTACGACTATCTATGATGGCCATCTTGATATTTTTATGAGTCCTTGAATGGGCTTGATGATTGCTATGTGTAATGCACATTTCTTACAATGGTATGAAATGAGATGATAAATGATTAATTGATTTTGAAATATACGTTTTATTTGCTTAAGGATCTGGAATGGCTTGATATATTTTTATGGTAATAGCTAGCTACTGGGAAACTTTGTTTCTTATGTTTCTGTATTGTTACTAACCATTCCAGGTGATGCTTCTAAAAGCCCTCTTGACAAAGGAGAATGATGTTTTGAAATTGTATTAAAAATGTTATACAGTGTGTGATGGATATATGTTTTGTAAGTTGAACTTTTTGTATAACTATATGACCCTTGCCTATATTATATGAAATATATGAATTTGATGTATTGTGAGTTGGTTGGGAGTAGAAGGCAATTTAGTATGCAATATGTGTGAAATTGGAAATGACCAAATGAATAGTAAATGACCAAATAAACAGTGAACTCGTAGGCAGCAGGTTGAGTATGTTTGCAGGGACTTTTGGTGGAGTTTTAATCCTCAAAAAATTATGATAAAATTAAGGGACGAACCTTAAATACTCAATGAACTCTTTGAAAAAATTCAGCCTAATATAAGTTTATTTACTATGTGAATTTATTACACGTTTTGGTCTCCCCTGTTACCGTCACAGTGCAGAGCACTAATTGTATCTCAGAGATCAGAAGCAGTAAATGGATGAGTTTTGATCTGAAAATTTTATGGAAAGTATATAACATGTTAATCAAGTTGCATACCAAATTTGAGATTATTCGGAGTTGATTTGCCCATGTAATAAGGGTTTACTTTTACAGTTGTGAATTCTGGACAGCACTGGGACAGAAATACTTTGCTGTGAGTTTTGAAAGGCCTAATGATGTCTAAATAGTGTCAAATTTTTACATGATGTATTTAACACGTGAAAGGTTCATAGGATCAAATTTCATCATTTTTGGAGTTCTTCAAAGTAGTTTTTCATATTTTTGAAGTTGGTCCAGTAATTCTGGAAATCAGCAGAAAATTGTTGAAACTCAAAATCTGTAATATTCTATTGCGCAGAATCATAAATTGACTTCAGAAAGACCTAATTGTGTAACAATTACCTATTTAATAAGGATTAAGGTGTTAATAAGTAAGGGAGTTACACTAGTGATCCTTGATATTATCTTTTACTATGGATTACTAACAATATGCAAAAATAAAATTCATAATAAAATGTAAAAATAGGAATGAAATAGAATGGATGTAATATGTTGTATGAATGTAGAATGTTGCATGTAGAATGTAGGATTATACAGTAATAGAATTAAGAGGTTTATGTTAATTTAAATTGAATTAAATGTATCAAATAAAGTAAAAACATAGAGTAAATAAATAAAAGGAAAAGTAATATAGCAAAATAAACAATTCAAGGAATTAAAAGTTCTAATTTAGATTAATCAGAGATTAATTAGGATTTGAGTTCTCTAATTAATTCTTTAACCTTAAATTACTCAGAACCCCTACAATAATCCATGAATCCTAAGCTAAATTAACATTTAGGATTTGATCAATTAAGATTAGCCAATTAAATAATTGTTATAATTCCTATGCTAGATCAAAACTAATTTAAAGATAGAATTCGATTGAATTGAGAAATTAAATTAGAAACCTCCAAATTAATTCTTGAACCCTCTATCCCTATGTGTAAAACCAGGATTCACCAACCATAATTCAACATCAAAATAAAAAAAATTAGAAATCACAAAGATGATCAATTATATCATTAACATTCAGCACAAGTAATTTTAAGAATTTAACACAAGTAAATAGGGGAAGAGAAAAATTAATTAAAGAAAGTCAACATTATAATTTATAACCTCATAATCCAATAGAGGAGACTTAAACTCCTTGAATCAACCATGGATTTAAGATTCCATTGATGAAGAATAAAAGAGAAACAGGAAGAAGAAGAGCTATGCTATTGAATGATGTGTAAAAATCTGAATAGTCTAATGGGTTCTTCTTATTTATTTGACCTAATTAAGCTAAAACTTTGTTGGACTTGGATTGTATGTCTCTTAAGATTACAATAATAGGGCCTTCTTAATTTTTAGAAGCCTAGACCTACTTTTAATAAGACAATTAACTTTAATAGTTATATCGGTGAATTTTCGCAAGTCTGAATTCTAACTAGCTTAAGACCATTAAAACAAACTAACTTGGGTAATCCATGAATAATAAATTTGTAGGCCTATATCTTATAAAAATTTAGGCATTAGTTTCAGGTTAATCATACCTTTATAATTTTAGGTATGGCCCAAATACAGAGGTGGATTGAGATGGGACAGAAACATGACTTCAACTTCTTAATCACATATAGCCTCTAAAACATCTAAACTAGGTTTTGACCAAAATATAAAAATTGTAGTTCTCTCTCTAAACTTTCTAATAATATAAAGATCACATCAATCTAACATCCAAAGCTTAAGATATAATTAAAAAACAAAAATAATGTCAAAAATCTAGCATTAACTAAATAAATTTAAAATATTATAAAATTAATCACAAATTATAAAACAAGGCCAATATTGTGAAATGAAGCATGTCTAACCCACTAAGAGATATAAAAAAGGAAAAAAAATAAAATGTTAAATATTTTTCTCATCAGCGACACTTATTGAGCATTTCAAATTCCAATCTCTTTGTTTAACATAACTCTTCTAGAATGAGATAAAGGATGAATTGGAATAAGATCCATATGTCCTAGCATTTGACCTATAAATTCTCATCCATGTGGTTTATGACACTTGGCATCAATAACTAGATCCATATATAAATTTATGAGCGTCACGCTGTAAAAGTGAAACCTATTCTACAAGTTATTGATAGTTGTTTCACATCCAAATCATACTTTAAATCCTTGTAGAAGATCACCATTCCTGATGAACAACTACCTACATCTTAAGGGCCTCAAAACTTAAGCTCTTAATTTTACCCTAGAAAAGTCAATAAGGTCCTTCATCTTTCCCACGATGAATGATCCTATACATGGTAAATAATAGGGGATCAATTTGTAATATCTCATAGGAGTCTTCTTTAGAAAATATCATAAGTAAATTAAAAATTCTAAATAGGAATTTCAATAGAAAACACTCAAATTAGAAAAATTGGTAGGAAAATTAAGCAAAATTCAAGAAAAACATGAAGTCAATTCAAGTATATACCTAACTAGAATTATTTTTTTGTAAAATTCTATTAGGCATCAAAATAAATCAAAATCTAATTAAAAAACCTTATAACACATTTTAAAAAATTTGTATGAGAATTTATTGAAATTTTAAAACCCGAATAAATTGTAATATGAGAATTTGAACTGAAAATTTAGATGGATTAATTTAAAACTTTTAGGTTAACTTAAATTAATTATTCTAGACCTAAAAAGTATATGGGAGTTTATAAATAAAGGCCAAAAATGTAAAAAAGTAAAAAAGTGGGGTTATTTTACAATAAATCCTATTTTCCCTTTTAACGTAGATTATTTTCATTAGTTATAGGGTAATTATTTTCTAATTCTTAGGGCCACTTGGACACCCTAATTACCTAACCATATGACTAAGATTTTTTCTCAAAAATTAATAAACAATAAGTGGAAATTTTAAGAATTTAAGATATTTTCAAATTAAGGTCTATGGCGTTCTATATAAGTGTAGCTTAGTCATTTTGAAGAGAAAATTTTTCTCCTTGGTTAACTCTAAGCCATGAGAAAAAAGAGAGGAATAGGTGGGAATCTAAGCTTTTATCAACTAATCAAAGGTGAGTGGAAATTGTCCCCTATATTGATTGTCTCATAAAAAGATGATGGAGTTGTTAAATTATGTTTCTTTGGATACCAATTGTGATTTGTTAGTTCTATTTAAAAACCTTCCAAATAACAAAATGATGGCTTGTTCTTGATATATTTATGTTAAGAATAATGGAATAATAATTCATAAAAATTGCTAGGAAAGATGAAGATAGAAATTTTTTGGAATGACAATAATTTTTTTTCAAGTTATGCTCAATAAGGATTCTAGTCACCTTATGTGTTCAAGGGTTAGAAATTTTAAATTTTCAATTCCTATCATTTTAAGCTCTTATTTAGTGTTATGATAATTGTAAATGAAATTGGAAATTTTTAAGTGCATGAAAAATCGAATTAGTGATGAAATACTCAAATATGCCATTTTAAGACCTTATTTCTAGTTAGTCTCAAGTTTCAAATTTTTTTAAGGTATCAAATGATTGAAAAAAATTATGAAACTCTAACATATGATACTTATGATGTTAGCAAGGTTTTTTCAAAATTTGGTGGTAATTAGAGTTGATTTGATTGCCTAAATGGTAGCTTTATTTTAAAAGCTCTAATACTATTCAAAAATTTCAATTCTGACTTCATGCCTTTAATGTACTAGTAAAATCATGAAATTTACTATATAACACTTAAATTATCCTTTATTTATTGTGTTAGGAATGTTATGGCAAGATTTGGAAATAATTGGTTTCCATTCAATTGATTAAAAAAGGCTTAGATTGCATGAGTCCCTATGCTGTCATGTTTTTTTTTTAACTCCTCATTTAGGTTTTGTATGAACAATACCCATGAAGATAATTAATGCAATTTAATTATTTCATCTTGTGCAATAATATGTTAAGAGTATTGGAATAAATTATGGTAAAGATTTAAATTGATTTTAAAGCACCAAGTAGCTCTAAACCATGATATATATACATATATATAAGTTTGATTGAAATTTTTTAATAAATGTTGAAAAAAGATTAAATGCATATAATAAAATGGTGAACTACATAAGACACTTATGGAATGGTTGGTATTGGCCGTAACCATTGGAATGAATTGAATAGTTAATGTTTTAACATTCAATTATTGTTTATTGTAAATTGTGAGTGGGAGATATGACATTCTTCGCAAAGAAAGAGAAAAATGGTTTATAGTAGAAGGAAAAGGTTAGTGGTTTTATGACTAGGGTGATAGAGGATAAGATTGGACTAAAAATATAAGGTGAAACTTGCATACCTACCATTGCCACTTCTTACAATGAAATATACTAATAATATACATAAAAAAATTTCTCTATAAGACATTAATTAGGAATTTTACATAAAGAAAAGGCCAATCCTTTATGATGAAAAATCCTTTGAATAAGGGAATGAGTAGCTATTTACTAAGTATATTTTATACTTACTCTTTTATTATGTTAAACTAATCATAGGTGTAGATCATGGAACTAATGTAGCATATTGATACTTACATTGGAACCTTCCTTTCTCCCCATGGCACTCATGAAATATATTTTTAGTATAAAGTACAGTCTACCCTTATAGATATATGAGTAGATTATTAAATAAAACTTAAATAAATGGACTTAGAATCTAATCCTATTATAATATATCCTTTGAATCAAGTTGCCTCACCTGAGAGTTTTGCTAGCAATAGTGTTTACTCTTCTTCAATAGAATTAGATCCAAAGGAGTAGAATCGTGATGGATCTAACTGACTTGTGTCATCTAATATATATATGTTATGTAAATTATAAATCTATATAAAAAATTTTTTGGACATGCATATGTATATGTATATTAAAATTTGGAACATAGAATGTGAATAATTCTATATTCTAAGTTAGATGTTTATGTTTTCTGATAATATTAATTTAGCAAAGACATCAAAATATTGTAAAAATATCTATTTGGTATGCTAGCAGTAATTAAGTATTTTTATATTAGTCACAATAACGGTAAGATGGGTTATGACACAATTGAACCTCCTCATAGTTAACTAAAGGTATGGTTGTTCAATCTTGTGGCAACGATAATAAGGGTGCCTATTTGCATAAGTCATCCAAAAATTCACTAGGTATTAACCCCTTATCTACAAGATTTGCCATGATCTCTAGTAAAAGATCACTAGTTAACTGACAACATGACCTTTTCTATAGATACCCTAGATTATTTCTTCCTCTAAGATGCTTACTTCTCAAATGTACTTGTATAGAGTAGCTTAGTGGTAGAAATCCATGACTTTAGAAAGAAAATAGAAAGGGATTGATTGATGGAGTAGGTATAGAAGAAAAATGAAAAAATTATAGGCAAAATAAAGAATATATGAAAGGAACATAATGATGTGACTATATATATAACCATTTATACAACAAGACAAAGTAGGTAGCCTTTTGAGAATAAATACATTGCTGAATTATAGATTCATCTATTAAAAAACTATATCCAAAACATGAAAAGGGAAAAGATGTGGCATCACAATAAAGATGGCTAATAGAACCTCTACCATATAACAATAAAGAGAAGTGAAATGTAGTACATAAACATAAAGTGGTCATTTCATTTACATTATGACAAAGTTTTTGTATAAGAAGTACATTAAAAATTTCCAAGGTTATCTTGTTAAGTCAGTCTCATTATGATTAAAATACAACCTTCTTAGCTTTTACCTTAGTTATAACTCACTTACCCTGCTTGACATGACACTTGGCCTTTTCAGTGCAACATCTAGCCTCTTTGATAACATATTTGGCCTCTTCAATAATATGATCAATTTTTTTAATGACATGATTAGCTTTACTAATATGGTGCCTAGCCTTCTCAATATTAGAGTTAAGGTCACATATGGATTTAGAAATATTCCTATACTCAAGATTCCTTATACAAGATAGCGTTAGCTCTATGACAACCAATATGTATAGCCCCTAGAAAAGCCAAATAAAGCACTTAGTTTTCTAATGAAATCTAGACCCTTCTTCTTGTGATAAGTTGATCATGCTCTTTTCTCCTTTCTTTTCTAAAAATAAAGTTAGACTAACATATGTTGTGGCTACCCCTAATTTATTATCACCAAAGTCAAACAAGAATAATTCAAGATGATAGTGAAATATATTCTTTAGTTCCAAAATAATGTCAAAAAATTGAAACGTAAATAGTAAAATGGATAACCATTACCTATATATCTAAATGTATATCAATAATCTCCTTATTTTGTAGTAGGATGCCAAAAGCATGACCAATAATAGATTTAGGATTGACATCAAATAGAGCAAGGCAATGTGGTAAATAGGAAACTATTGAAATAGGTCTTAAATTAATCACTGTGTCTTATAAAATGGGAATTAATGTTCCTTCACCTATTTGAAGAAGACAAATAATGGTAGCAAAAGAAAGTTACAAAATATAGACAATAAAGGAAATTGAAACTAACTAGTCAATAGAAGATCCTCCTTTACAAGATAACATAAATACTAAAAGTATCCTCATGATCCTCTCTTACTACTATGTCAAAAAATAAAAGGTAAGTTGATTCAAAAAATAAAAAAAAGCAAAATATTTGTAGAATAAAATCAATAGTTACCTTCTAAAGTATTTTTTACTTCCTTCTTGGGCTGTTTTAGAGCTAAAGGATGCTAAGGAAGAGGTACTATTGTTTCCTTTATTATCCCTTCCTTATTATGATTACTTGATCATCTTAAGTCTCGACCATATCTAAAAAGGTCTCTATAGCTCTCTAGGTTCCCCACACTTTCATTGAAATACTTTCAACCTACTTTAAACCAACAAGGATAATTGCACTAAAAAGGGTCTGAATTAAGGAATCAACCACCAAAGGTCCTAACCACATGGTTTGTAATGACCTATCCTCAATCATTATAATAACCAAGGAGGATTCCGTTTTAACTATTGTAGCACTACAATTATTATTTCCTTGTAGGTTTACGTCCATATTGGACTTGCCAAGTTATTTTAAAGTTTCCTATCATGATTTCTTAACAATTTTATTTATGGGAGAAGGCTCTAATTGTGTCTTGGACTTATCTTCTATACTCTTAAACATATTTTTTTTTCTTTTAGGAAGGCTACCAATTTATTCCAAATTCATTTAATATATCTCTCTAAAGGGAGTACAAGCCTTGAAGCTATATTAATGTTTTTTGTTTGGACTAAGGCGAGAATTTCTAGCATAAGAACTCTAACTTAGCTCTTTAAAGCATAAAAGCTGGGTAGGCTTCTTCTGAATGCCATAGCTTTCAAATGCTTCCTTTTCTTAAGAGGCACTCCACCCATTTCGAGAAAGTTATTGTCAAACTTTATTAAGTACAATGCCATTTCACACATATAAGGGTATAAAAAGAAGAGAAAATAAAAGGTGATAATAGAAGAACCACAAAGCTTGAAAGTTGAAAAATGTAGAGTTTTACTTAAAAAAGGAGAAATAAGCTAGCTTTTAGAGATAGACAAGGTGGTTAAAGGATTATTCATCAAATTTTTAATTAAGTTTGATTCCCTCTTCTCTCCATCAAATGACCTTTCTTGGCCATCACTCTAAAATAACTATAAGAAGAAAGTTAGACATTCAAAGACACCCATGATATTTAGCTATACATACACAAGGAAATAAAGTAACATCACTTATAACTCTGAATAAGATTTCAACACACTATGATCAATAACTATTATCTTTATTTTCTTCCTAGAGGGAAAGGTAGTCTCCATGGTAGAACTAGTTACTCCCTTACATAGGAAAGATTGCTTTTCTAGAACCTTGCTCTAGGATTTTGATACAATTTTTTTTAGCTTCTTCCTTCAACGAAGATGTCTTAGTTTCCTTAGACTTGGATTTCTCAAGTTTCTTACATTTGGGCTTAATGGAAGCAATTTTTTTCCTTTTTCTCTTTCTCTTAGCTTTAAATTAGCATGAATTAACTTTCTTACCTTTCCTTTTCTTCTTAGTTTTTAACTAGGAAGCAGTAGCTTCCTTCCTCTTCTTCTTCTTGGATTTTAACTAAGGAGATAAGCTATATAAGGGATCCATCTCCAAAATTAGCATTAAGTTATCCCCACAAACCCCTAAAGGAACCATATGGAGGATAATATCTCTCTTTATTTCTGCAAGCTTCTCCAACCATAACTTTAAACAACTTACTTCTAGAGTAATAAGGGGAAGGAGTTTGATTAAATATGTTGTTATTTCATGAAGGTATTGAAACCCTTCAAAGGCAGTTCATCTACTTTTATCCTTAGCATTTATAAAAATAAAAGTATTTTGAAAAGTTTAGGTAAGCTTAAGCAATTATACTAGCTTGTCTAGGTGATAGTTAAAATAAAACATAGCACTTTGCACAAGAAAGAATACATCTATAGGAACAAATCCTATAAGCACTGCTAAAGTAGTAAACTTAGCTAATAATGAAAGTTGCCTTCAATGTATGACCTATCATTAAAGGAATGATTAATATGGTCTTAAGACCTTTTTGGTTATACCATCAATTTGACACAATCCAAACTAGAAGATATGAAATAGGGTCTAAATCAAAACTTAGAGACATTGTCAATAAAGTTGTAAAGTAACATTTTTCAATATGAACTACCCCATCTCCAAATGCATGGGTAAGTTTAGCCAATAGGAGTAATCTTAATTCTTAAAGGATGATCAAGAAAGTGTTCAAAGAGAAACAATTACAAGAATGAAAAATCTACAAAATTATTTACATAATACTTACCATCAATAGACTTAATTAGCCTTTAGAGTTAGTCAAGTCAAAAGTATAAGCTTGTAAGAAAAGTCAAAGCTAGAGCCAATTGCTTCCCTAATGCAACATAGGCTACAATAAGAAAGATGCTAGGGTTCAATGACTTAACTAGAAGACCAGGAAAAATAAAGTGAAAAGCTAATAGATCATGAAAGTAAGAAAGAAAAAATCCTTATCTTTTTTTACATAAGAGCCTTAATTGCACACAAAAAATTCTTTCCTCATCCTTGCCAATACTTCTTCTAGATCTAAATAAGTATCTCAACCATTTTGAAAAGGAAACTTTATCTTTTAGCACATTTGCATTTTTGCTACATTTCTTAAGATAACCTTTCAAGTGGGACATGATAATATACTTATCACTTTCCCACAAAAGCCACATTATATCCACCTTTCTAAAAACAAGAAGCTAGTACAAGGTGAAAACATCTTTTAAAGATAGGGTAAAATTTCCCTATTTAGTCATAAAAGCACAGGTTTCATTAACCTACATTTTAATAAAATAACATAGGTCTTCCACATTTCTTTACACTTGAAGACCGATGAAGATTTAATTATATTTAAAACACCTACTTTCTCTAGAAGCCTCTTATACTTTGTATTTCCTAGAATCTCTTGCACCTAAGAATTAAAGTTTTTAGTTGAAAAAGATGTAGAGATAAATTTTACTAGATAAAAGTTATTTCCTCCTTGATTAGGTTTGAAAGCAATATGTGGTTACAGTACTCCACCTTGCCAAATGCATAATCCTCTAGATAATGGTACTTTATACTATAACTACTAATAACCTTCTTCCTTAAAAATTTGACATCTTTAAAATCCTAGGGGATGACACCAAAAATATTGCAATGATTATAGTCCTCTTCCATCTTTAATCTCCTTTTACTAGAAGGAGAAAAGAAAGGAATCAATGCATTTCAAAAATAAAAATAGGTACTAAGGCTTTCATTATTGTAGCAAAATCTTAGACCCTCCTAAAATCTCTTAAACATCATTGCAAAAAATAAAAAAAGGACTAAAAGCACAAGAATGATGAAAGAAACAAAAATTTTAAAAGAAAATTTTTAAATACTTGGAAAAGCAAAGGGGAAATAAGAGAAGGAAAAATTTTGGCTTTTATAGGTGCATAACTGAAATAATGATCGAGAAAATGCAATAGTTCATCACAAAGTAATTTCAAATGCCTAGATATGAGACACTTCATAACCGCTCAATCAAATAGCTTAGAAAACTATATGTACATAAAAAAAAGTTAGAATTAATGTTAAACTACTTCATAGGATAAACTTTCTTATTAAATTTCTTTAGAAAGATACTAATGTTCAAAAAGACTGTTACATCCATCACAAAGATATGTGAGGCCTCGCGATAAAAGTCAATGCCTTACTACACTCTTTCATTGTGGTGATTCATGTTCAAAGGACTACTATTAATGCCTAAGCTCGTGAGGCCTAATAATCGAGGATATTATTTAGAAATAGGGAAGGTTAAGAAATTTATTAGGTCTCCACAAAGGAACCTAAGGTTTTTTAGAGAATTCCCTGTAAGAAGACCACAAAATGGACATTCTTGAAAAGATCAAAGAAGGCCACTACCAAAGGGCCCAAGCTTATATAGATTACCTTGAAAGAGGTCTACAATGTGAAAAGACTACCCTTACCTTAAAAAAAGCCTGAAATAGACCAAAAGGATATTCTCATCTCCATAGAGGACCATAAGGAGTCAAAAGACTCCACCTTTAAAAAGATTCAAAAAGAGTTAAAAGACTTTATATTAAGTAAGGATCCAAAATGGGTTAAAAGATTCATCTCATATTACCATCTCCATAAAGGGTCATAAAGAGTCAAAAGACTCCATGAGATAAAAAAAGGGGTTAAAAAACTCTATTTTAAATGAGGATCTAAAATAAATTAGAAGATTCACCTCACATTCTTATCTCCATATAAAATCATAAGGAATCAAAGACTATACCTCTAATGAGGTTCAAAAAAAATTAAAAGACTCTATAGAAGATCATAAGGAATCAAAAGACTCTACCTCTAATAAGGTTCAAAAAGAGTTAAAAGACTCTATTTTAAACTAGGATGCAAAATATATTAGAAGATCAACCCTTATCGGATGTGAAAAGGAGTTTGTAGTAAACTACCTCCTCTCCATATCCATATTCAAAGCCTTTAGGGATTATTTACTTTGTCCTAGGAACCCCTTCTATCACAAAAGTTGATAAAATAAGGTCTTGTGGAGGCCAAAAGGCTAACTAATAGTTATTTGATTTAAAGGCAAGAATTACTTTGATTATTATAGTAAATTCTTTCCCATTTTTATAGGAAATTTTGGATTATGTGGATTGGAAGGATTAGAATAAAGGATTCATCATAACTATAAGAGTGATAGGCATATCACGCTTGACTTTCTTCAGTTGTGCATCCTTTAGACCATGGGGGCTATGTAAAGGCCTTATACTTAATGGACTAATAACTAAAACCTAGCCTTAACACACAATACTCTTAACTACCCTGTAAAGAGAACCACTACCATTATTACCAATACTACCATCACCATCACTATTGTTGCCACTACATTGTGCACTACCACCATTACTTTGCTCTACGTTGTACCTTTTATCCCTTAGATTCCCTACTAGTTAACCCTCTATACCAAAATCATTCTTTTATATAGTTGTATCCATATAAAGCACTTAACCTCCTATAAATACCTCCCTATAAGTGGTAAAGAAGAAAGAGAGATAAATATATAGAACCATAAATATAAATAGAAATAAAAGTAGAAAAAGAAAAAACACATTAAAAGAAAGGCACAAAGAAATAGCAAAAAGAAAAGTCAACAAAAAATGAGTTATCTAAGAGATTCTAGACATTTCCAAGTCTTTTAACCCATTTATCCCTTTATTCCCTAAAATATCCTAAAAAGTCCATTGATGCAGGAAATAAGGCCTTTTTACCCTATTCATAATTTGTTAGTAGAGTGCTTATTTCTTATCCAAACCTACAATCATTATTTCATACTCTATTATAGTACTTACACCTCCTAACTCAAGAATCTATTAAACTTCCCCCAGCAATGTTCACATTCAATTTTCTTGAATAAAATTCAATTCGAATATTTAATTATTGATAGAGTTTTAACATTATGAATTTTGATTATTGTAAGGTGTTTATTGTTTAACTTGCTACAAAAACAAGTAACATATAAATAAACATATCCTAAATTAGCAATGAATTTAACAATGAATTTTTAAATATGATGCTGCTAATTTTGTAGGAATTTCCTAGTTTAATGATGGAATTATCGATAAATAAACATTAGTGACAAAATTAGTTTCATGATAGATGTATTGAGGAGATAAAATTAGCAACAAAGTAATATTTCACTAAATTTTAGTTCAACACTAGAATTTTAATAGATAAATATTAATTTAGCAATGGACATTGGCATCATTAATTCTATTTGTTGTGGCCTTGCAAATTTAGTGACAAAATAATGATGGAAATTAGTGATGAATAACTTAAATTCATTGCCAATTAAATTAACTACGTATTGTTTACATATGCCTTATTATCTATTGCAAATTTTGTCACCATTATTTTTAATGATGAAATTTTTCATTGCTAATTGATGTTTCTTTTTTTTGTAGTTTTTATTTCTTTGGAATTAATTATACATATTAAGTTGTTTCCTTATAAATCTATTGTCTAAAATTACTGCTTTTGCATTATACTTTTATAATTAATTCATAGTTTTAAATTAAGATATTTTATAAAATAATATAAAAATAATTTTGTGAACTATGTAGACTTTGACTCTTTTCTTGAAAGTACATATGCTTTACTTTCATAAGTTAAGTCTATTTTTTGTAAATATTTTTTTGTTAAAACAATTTTAGTGTTTTAGTCCTTTTTTTAAAATGATATTTCTTTTTAAAATTTTAAGTTTATTGCCTCACATCTTATAATAATGGCTTTGTCCATTTAGGAAGTTTACTTTTCTTTATACTTCTAATAAAGTAACAACCAGTAAGTGAATGCCATTAGAATTTACAATTAAAAGAATTTATATAATTTATTTTTTATAATAATTATTATTTTATTAAAGGTTTAATAGAGTACTTTTCTGTTATAATATATTCTATAATTTATTTTATAAGTTATTTTTTAGATAGATGTTATGGGGTGTCTAACATCTTACCTATAAATAATTAGACTCAAATCTTCTACTCTACTAAAAAAATATGTTTTATCTTTACTTTTAGTTTTAATTTGAATTTAAATTTGATTTATTATAATTGTAAATTAGTTTTACACTATCAATTATGTAATGTCCCGAATTTTCAATTCTATTAATTGAATGTTTAATTTCTGAGGCTGTAGAAACGAAGAGCATGTTTGAATTAGCCTAGTGGGTGAATCTCAAGTTGAAAGGAATTAAGCGTAAGGGTAAATGAAATTTTGAAGGAAAAGGATAGTAGGGAAAGAATTAATTTTCCTAAATAGTATGAATGATCAGAGGAGGTTAGAAAACCCTAAAAAGGGAAGTTGTCTAAGTCTGATAGTGTAAGGAATTTTAAATAGACAGAAACCCTATGGACTAAATTGTAAAAGTGCAGAATCGGATGTGGTTAAAGTAAAATAATTAAGGGTTTGGGATTTAATATGAATAACCAAGAGTTTTGGGGTGCAATATATGATTTTTATTAGTGTGACCAATGGATTTATGACAAGTGTCATTGTTAGAAAAATAATGGCAAGAATAGCCTTACTTTTGGTGAAAAAGGACTAAAATACCCTTGAGAATTTCAAAAATGACCAAAATACCCCTAGAGCTTCATGAAAACTCTACTACCTTCTCCATTCTCCAAAAAGCTGCAGAAAATCCTCCATGAAAGCAAGCTGGACGTGTGAGAGAGAGAAGGAAGAGAGAGAAAGTTTCTTTTGAGTTTTTCACCCAAAAATATCAAGATTCAAGCTAAGGTGTAGAAGGGAAAATTGCTCCTCTCATCAAGCTCTATCCATTGATGTCCCTAGATTGAAGAAAAGCCCAAGTTTGATCAAGTTTGGGGAGCTCCAAGTGAAGATTCTCAAGTTGCACCAAGAGGTAAAAATGATCTCCCCTAAGAGCTCTTTAATGTACTCTTCTTAGTTTCTTGAAATCTTGAAGTTGGTAAGGTCAAGGGTTATTGAACATGGAGTTTAGGATGATTGGAACATGTTTGATGGTGTTTTAGATGTTGTAGTGTTGATTTATGGTTTTGGTTTGGTGTAAAAACAACAAGAAACCATGGTTACACACCTGGGTTTTAGAGGTATAATGGTACATGTGTAGTATGGGCAGGACATGTTTAGAACTTGGCTAAGTTGGTGAAGTTAGAATAAGTTTTATGAATTATAAAGCCTATGGAAGATGAAACTTTGAAGTTATGAAAGTGTTTGTGTGTATTTTTCATTTTGAGAAGCCAAAACCATGAAATGGAAAAGAAGGAAGGAAGGAGTTTTAGTGTTTAATGTGTTTTCGGAGGATCAGCAAGGTACACGGGGTAGAACACGGCCCGTCTTGTACCCCGTGTTCCTCGTCGAAGCTGATCAGTGTGCTACACGGGGTGCAACACTCCCCGTGTTTAATTCAGGACTGAAGGACAGTAAGGTACACGGGGTAGAACACGGCCCGTGTTCACCCCCCGTGTTCTTTGTCGAGTAGCCCAGAAGTGAGCCAGTAAGGAACACGGCCATGAACACGGGGTATGGGACCCCCGTGTTCTTTGTTAAGTGAACTTTTTGGCTTGATTTCTTCAGGATTTGCATGGTTTTACCTTTGGATCCTTTTCTAATGTTTATATGTGTCATTTTAAAGCTTGAAAGCAAAGTATAGAGCATCTAAGTATGCATTTAATTAAGTGGAGAAAGTAAAGAATACATGAGGTTTAGGGAAAGTGATAATGTTCTAATATAAGCTATGATGTGTATTTGTATAGACTAAAGAGTGACAACTTGCAAAGGCAAGAGGAAGTATAAAGGAGTTTTTAAGTGAGAGCAAAGGGAACATCACGTTGGAAGCTTGTGAAAGGTAGCTAGCTTTATCCTTAAGCTGTTTTCTATTACATGATTTTCTGTGCTTTATGCCATTGTATTGAATGTGTATGAGATTGTTTGTGCACAACCCGGGAAGACAGTGTGATACTGTGTTAGGCCTTTGGGCTCGAGTTTATCCCGGGAAGACAGCGTGATGCTGTGTGAGGCCTAGGTACGATTGTTTGAGATGGCCATCTAGATATTGTGATAAGTCCTTAAATGGGCTAGATATTGAGATAAGTCCTTGAATAAGCTTGATGATTGCTGTATGCTGCGCATGTTTCTTACAATGGCATGGTATTGAACATGATGATAAATGATTACCTGATTTTGAAACGTTTGTTTTATCTGCTTAAGGATCTGGAATGGCTTGAAATGTTTTTATGGCAATAGCTAGCTACTGGGAAACTTTGTTTCTTATGTTTTCTATATTGTGACTAACCATTCCAGGTGATGCTTCCAAAGGCTCTCATGATAAAGGGCAATGATGTTTGAAGTTGTAAATAATGATATAGTTAGTGATATTGTATATGATGGGATGTATATTTTGTAAAGTTGAACTTATGTATAATTATATGACTCTTAATCATGTTGTATGAAATACGCAAGCTTGAGATATTCCGAGTAGTTTGGAGTAAAAGGCAAAGTAGTACGCGTTAATTACCTTAAAAATGAGGGTTAAGGTGTAGATAAGTAAGGGTGTTACAAATTACCTTTGTGTTGCTAAGTTAATAAAAAATTGTTAAACCTCTTTTACTATTGTTAAAATTCTTGATTACTAATAGTAATTAAATTGAAACTTTTTAACTTTTCCCTTTAAAAAATTAATAGCAACTTATTTTTGTAACTAATAAGATAACTTTCATATGCATTGTAATGAATGCTAAACACATAACAACACATGTTTTCCTTTTTTTTCCATATTTCATTTAACTTTTCATTTCTTTGCTAATTCTATACAATAATTATAAGTGCTTATCAAAATGTGTATCTAAATATAAATTAATTTATTTTAGATAACATTTATGATAATAAATGTTATTAAAAAAATTTTATAATATAAAATTTTGTTTAAACCATTTATCCAAGCAGCTTCCAAAAAAAGATCCATAAGCATTGTCCATATAGAAATACATCACTTGTTATGACAAAAACACATTTGGATTGAATGGTTCAGTAAAGGTGAAAGGTATGGTTTTCTTCTTTACAAGAATCATTTATCCTTAGTATAGATTGTAAATATCATAACTAAAATGTAGAAACTAAAGCTTATTTAGATTCATTAAAAATGCATTGAAGATAAATATATATTTAAAATATAAATAAGAGATCTTGTAATAGACATGCAAAAGGTAGTTACTAGTTGGATATGTATATGATCGACCAAAAAAAGGTAACAGATGTAGTTCAAAATTAGAAGAAGTTTGGTGCTAATTATGGTTAACAATATTGCATTCAATTCAAAGCTAAAAATCAATTCTCTTAGAGGTAGCATATTAGAATACACCACACATCCAAGTTCTAACTAAGCCAAATTCTCTCCTAACATGGAAAAGTTAAACAAAACACTAGGAAGTCTTAAGTTCAAATTTTTTTATCTATTCAATGTATTAAAAAAATGACAAATTCTTGTATGTTCCAACTATTCCATATGTTCTTAGTCATGGCTAATAAGTAAAGGATAGTTGTCAGTTTTTACAATTCTTAATGTCTTAGATGAAAAATCAAATTTTAAATGTGCATGGACCCTTACAAAATTAACAAATTGACAAATTAGTTGACAACCATTATTCATTTATTGTCCACGATTAAGGACACATGGCATAATTGAAACATAAAAGAATTTCTCAAAGAAAATTATCTCCTACTCCACCTAAATTATTTTTCATCCAAACCAAAACCAAAGAATACATGCTTGATGTCCATTTGCTTTTGCTTCAAAATATGTCTTAAGTAAAGTTTTATGCCAATAAAATTCAGCATATAATTGATGATAACAAATTGAAAGGCTTAAATTTATTAGTAATAAGTGACTCAAGGTAATTTTTTTAAAATTTAATTATTCACTTTCTAAATTTTCTTATTAATAAATGCTCATTTATTTTTTTAGTAAATTTTACACTTTAAATAAATTAAATCTTAAAATGCATATATATTTTTAAAAAGCAATGTTATGAACACAAAAAAAATTAACTTATGACAATTTGTTCTATGAGAAAATAATTCAGAATAATTTTTTTCATTGAAAACAATTTAACTTATTATGAAAAGTAAAAGCACAATTATTGAGAATTTCATTATGGTGACATTTAGTTCACAAAATCTTTCCTATATTTTTAGAAATGTTTTAAGAGAATGTAAAATTCTTATGTTGAATTTAACTTTTAAAAAAAATTAGGAATGTTTTTAGTCCAATATTTCTCTAAAATATTCCTATGGAGAAAGTGGATATCTTACATTCCCATGACATGTAAATGTTTTAGCTACATAAATAGACTATTTTGCCCACCATTATATTAAAACTTTACTACTATTAAAACTTTAGTTCACCATTATCTTCCACAATTTATTATCATAAGCTACCACCTATCACCATTGATTACTACCTTTTATTGTTTATCATTAGCCACTGCCCATAGTTGATGCTTATAGCTACCACTACCTAGCACTAGTGTTCATTGTCAGCCACCATCTACCTTCGATGACCATTATTGGCTATCATCCATCATGAGAGATCGCTAATGATCTCCATCTATTACCACTTATCACTAATAATCATAATTAATCACGGTGATAGATATAAGACTTACGAGTTAGTAAGGGCACTATAATATATAATTAAAAATAAAAAATTCTTTAATATTATTTTAATTAATATATAAATTTAAATGATAATATATCTTAAATTACAAGAATTATAATTTTTTAAAAAATATATAGTTACATAACATAATTATCTATAACATAATTTCAAATTTTAAAGTTATTATAAAATCAATTATTTACCAAATAAATATTAAATATATATTTCTCATTATTTGTAACTAAGTCTTTATTAATTGATTCTTCATAATAATCATTAAAAATAATTATTTTTCATAATTCTTGCATCCACATATAAAATTAAGGCTAAATAATTGTTAAGGTTTTTCAATTTCTATTTGAAAAGATTAGTAAAAATTTACACAATTAATTTTAGTAAATCTTATTAATTTTGAATATATTTATTATTTTAGTTAATAATTATTTTAATGATCATAATAAGATAAAGGGACTAAAAAAGATATAATCAAATCTAATAAAAAATAATGGAAGAAATAATTAATGTGTGTTTCAATATTTTAATGGGAGTAAGACTTGAAATTCAATAGGGCATGTTAGATAACATATATAATAGTACATGAGATTTTAAGAAGTTCAATAGGGACATGCGCTCACATTGAACTATACATAACTTTGCCATTGCTTAGTTATCACCTATTGTCAATTATCACCTATCACAAGTGACTACTATTACTACTACCTAATACTAGTGACCTTTGTCAAGCAAAACTTATCATTGAAGATAACTGCTAATGATCACCATTGATCATTTCCTATTATTGCTCACCAATGTTAACCATTCAATTTTTTATGAAGATATTTTTAATAATCTAATAGCTTTTTTAAAAATATACAAAAAATTATTAAAACATAATATTGTAACATTCCTTAAAATATTTTTGAATGAACTAAACATAGTGTCACACTTTCAAGAACTAAATCCTTAGGAATATTAAGACTATTATGGTTTTTGTATTATTTAATAAAATAAAAAATTATTTTAAAAAAGTTGTTGATCAAAATGTATATTTTTTCAAATGTAAAGTTATGATTTTTTAGATGAAAAGTCATAACTTTTAAAATGAAAATTTACATCCTTTAAAAATTTAACAATTGTGTCTATTGACTTTTCCTAAAAAGGTATTCATAACTCTAAAATTAAGAGTAATTTTTTTCTCTTCTAATAATAGAAGAATTTATCTTTCTCTTATATGTGTACTGGGTTAATTCTGGCTACAAAAATTAAAGAATCACAATCTTCTATTCTTAGTTAAGCATTGGATCCTCATAGTAGAATTTTTATGAAACCATCTTTAAGTAAGTAGAGAAATTATTATCCTAAAAAATAATTTCTTGAAAATGCCTTGCTTGACATTCCTTTCCTCAAGAATTTCCCTTCTATTATTTTTTTCCATTTTTGCAATATCCACCAATAGTTTTAGGATAGTAATCTTCCCCAAACTACAATTTAGATTGTAGAGAAATTTTCAAAAGTTATGTGTTTAAAAAAACTTCAAGAAATTCAATATACAACATTAGAAGAATATGAAATGTAAAAGAAAGAAATTCAAACAAATAGGAATGTCATCAATCTTTCTCTATATGATAGAATTAGTGTGAAAAATTGAATTTTCAATGAAAATTCAAGAAACAAGTTTGAAATTTCAAATTTATTGAACTTCTTGTTATTTGAAATCATAATTAATTTCCTATTATATTTTGAATAAGTGTTTTAATCTAATTAGCCAATTTTGTTAGTATTTCTTTATCAAAATATAATGTTTCTTTATTCAAAGATTATTTTGCATTAATGCTTGAAAAAATGATGATCATATTTTTAGTTTAAATAAAGCATTTCATTAATAAAAAAAATAGAAAGTTACACATCTAGATGGTATTTTTAAAGTTTTTTTAGTCAAATCACTTTCTTGGATTATATATATGTTTTAAAATTTTGGAAGATCATAGATTTATATTTTACGTTATTTTTTATATCTCTTGAGTATAGTATGTGATGTTCACCTTTTCTATAAAGTGTAAGATATTATTCCCCATTGTATTTTCAAAGGTTTAGAACCATTTGTGGATGGATTTAGAATTTAGAACCCATTTTCTTATATCATAAAAGGATTATTTTCTATCACAAAAGATGCAATTATCATATCTTGGGTATTTATGAGCATTGAGAATCATTAAGCCTCACAAGGAGGATTAATCTTGGTTGATTACAAATGGATAAAACTTCCTGTAAAGGAGAAAGATTTTAAAATGGAATCATTCTAATGGTACATGGATAGTAGCCAAATTCATAAAGAAAATATGGATTTCATTATCTATGTTAAGGGTGCATATTTCCATTATCTCTTTAATTATTTAAGTATAACATATTAATGATTATAATATGTTTATAAATAAATATATTTCATCTTCTTATTTATAATGATGATAAATTATATGAATTAATTTTACAATAAATTATGCAATTGATTTATATGCTATACCATTTATTTGAAGTCTAATAAAGATTATTTCTTTAGTTAATTACTAAATTAAAGAGAAAGCAAAGAAGACGAAGAATTTTTTAGGCATTATTTTCATAATTTTAAAGAATTAACATTTTAATCACATGACAATTAACATTATTGATATTTGAGTATCATACATTTTTCTAATATGTTTCACATTATGGATGTGATTATACAACTATGCCAAAGATATGATTGAACTCTTTTTTCATAATGAACTTTAAATATGGTAAGTTCATTAGTAAATGAAAAAAAAAAGTGAATTAATATTTCTGAGTGGAAGTGTAATGCACTTATATATTGTATTCTAAAATATACATTTTATGGATATATAATTAAAGAACATTTCTTTTGAAATTAGATACTTTCATATGTATTTTGAGAAAGTAATGTAAAGACATTCAAACAAACATTGAAGAGAATGTAGAAAGGTAATGATCTTAAAGATATTTGAACTATCATTAAAGAGAATACAAATGGATAAATATTGTGGTGAGTACTCTTAAAATGTGAAAATAAGATAGGTTATGAGTAAATATTTATGTTCAATGAAGATAAGGTAAGGTCTAATTCCTATGAACTTCTATATAGAGATGAAAGGTAAATAAATACATATTCATCTTAAGTTAAGGTAAAGTAAATTGTAGTAGCTATTATTGAATGTATAAATATATATATTATGAATTAAGGTAATGTAAACTATAGTATCTATCTATTGATTAGATGCTAGCAAATCCTTTATTAAACCTTAATTAGGCGAACCATGGGAGGTATAAGACTATTACCAACTAATAGAGATAATTTTAATTAGATCTTACTCTATCACATTAATGTTAATTATAAAGCTTGACTTTATTAGTTGAAAATCTTGTACAATAGAGTTTAAAGGCAGCTTTAATTCAAATTGTCCAAGTAACATTAATGATACGGTAACATTTTTGTTGCATTAAATATTTAAGGAGTGATAGGGATAAACTTATTGATATCAAAGTCTCATATCTGGTTAATGCACTATTATTTACATAACAAGAAAGGTTGAACTTTTATTCTAAATAGATTCACAACTTATGAAGGTGCTAAGGTAATTGTGAACACTATTGATGAATATACTTTTACAAGTATGAAAGTAAGAGGCTACTTCTTAAGAATCATATGGCAAGATTCAAGATGAACTTGGTAAATTAGGATAAGCGCAAGGCTTATACAAGAAATACATTGCCATTGCAAAGTCATGGTTCCTTGTATAATGTAAAAGTGTTATCTTTATGGTTGATATCCAATCAAAGATTCAAGCTATGGTTACCCCTTGAACATACATTATGCAAATACCCAATAAACTCTTATGCCATAATATTATGTCATTAAGATTAGATAATAAGTGGGGGATTGTTATGATTTTTGTATTTTCTAATAAAATAGAAATTATTTTTAAAAAGATGTTAGTGAAAAAAGCATGTCTTTTGAAATGTAAAACTATAATTTTTATCATGAAATGTTGTGACTTTTAAAATGATTTTTTTTTTCATTTCTAAATTCAAGAGTTGTATCTATTTACATGATTTTTCATGAAAAGGTATTTACAACTCTATAAATAAAAGTTATTATTTTTGTTTCCAAAAATAAAAGGATTTATCTTTGTTCTATATTCCTATTGGATTGATTTTGACTATAAGTATAGGAGAATTGAAGTCTTCTATTCTTTATTATGCGTTATATCATGTGAGTAAAATTTTCATGAAGCCATCTACAACAAAGTTGGAAAATTATTTTCTTAAAAATACTTTCCTAAAAGCACCTTACCTAACATTCCTTTCCTCGAGATTTCCTATTTTATTATTTTTCTTCATTTTCTGAATATCCTCTAATAGATTTGGGATGGTAATCTTTCCCAAATTAAAATTTAAATTATGAAGAAAATTTCAAAATTATGTTCTTAAAGAAACTTTAGGAAATTTAATATACTACATTAGAAGAATATAGAATGTAAGAGGAAGAAATTCAAACAAATAAGTATGACATCAATATTTTTGTACATGTAATGATCCTAAATTAGTATAATAGTGACGATAAAAAAATAATAATAAAATAAAAAAATTTAGGCACATTATAATGAGTGAAATTTTACTTAGAAACCTAAGAATATATTTTAGAAAAAGTGAGAAAAAGTGCTGAAATTACATGTACAAAAGCAAAAAAGTGAGAAAATACGTTGAAATTATAGTAAATTAATTCTAAAAATTTGTGGATGGTCAAAAATAATTTTCAAATCTAAAAAATGATTATGAAAAGTCAAAATAAAAATTTTAAAAATATTTAGAAGCCTAAGGATGAAAATGTAAAGAAAATAAGTAATTCGGAGTCGAATTGTAATAAATCCCCTTATCTTTTTAACTTTTTGTATTTTTGTTATGTAGGTTGGGTTGGCCCAAGCCTTTTTTAGGCCCAAATATGAAAAATTAATGCCCAAATTCGTGACCCAAAAATAGTCCAAACTTCCAAAGGAAGCCAAGGATCAAAATGAAAGAAAAGGGGTAAAACTTGGGGCCAAAAGTGTAATATTTGAGAACTTTTGATTTGTGTCATATTTTTATTGGTTAAGAGAGGATTAGTTGGTCTGAAACCTCAGACCACTTGGATGTCCCATGAAGTCATCCAAATGTCCCCAAAATCTTCCAAAATCCAAGATAATTAATTTTTGGATTTGATGAAATTGTGGAATTTTTTAGAAATTTCTTTAAACAATTTTTATATAAATCAAGAGAGACTTAGTAGCAGAAAATTTGCTGCTACACTCTAGCCCAAACATGACAACGTGGAGAAGGAGAAAAGAAAGTTAGACAAAGCAAATTCAAGGAAAACTTAGCAAGTCAAATAGGTAGATTATTAATTCCTTTTAATTCTCCTAATTTCTTATGGTATTCCTCTTCTTCTTAACCCTAAAATCTGATTTTATTTTCTTGAATTCATCTCCCTCTCCCTTAGAACTCAGTGTTGGAAATAAGAAGAAAGGAGTAAAGATTTGAGGTGAGTAATAGCTTGTTACAAATCTTATGAAATTCCAATATTAGATTGTCAAGATGAAAGTGATTCCTTGGATGTGATTTGTGTTCGTTGCTGTGGTAATCAGTTTGAAATGATTTAAACATGTGATGATGTTGTTGAAAGTGAGTATTGGGATCATGAATGATGAGAATGGGATTGCTTTGGATGTTGTAAAGAAATTGCTAAGGTTATATTGGAAATGGTATCAAGAAGGATAAAGAGTGCTGTTGAAATTTTAGTGGGTGAATAGTTACATGAAACCTAGGTGATTTATCATCAATTTTTTTTTATTTTTGATATCCTAAGGTTTCCCATAGTGTGAGGTTAAATTTTGGAAAATTTGAGGATTTTTAGAAACTTTTAGATATTTTAGGAAAATTTCCTAAGTAAGGTCATCAGTGCCGTCCAGAAACAGGGCACTTTCACATTTGCTTCTGTTTTTGAATTTTTTTATAACTTAAAATGATAATTAAAAATCATGAAAAAATTTAGGGAAGTCATTCAAGATGTTATTAATATCTTGTAAAATTTTCAGGGCAATTGGAGATGAATTGATCACCAATAAAATTGTGGAAAAGAGTTGTTCACGAAATTATCCGAAAATTTCCAGTCTTGTTCACGAAATTTTTAGGAGTATCAAATGGTTGAGAAAACTTTTGGAAAAATTTGTATGAGTCACTTTGATTGTGATGTAGCATGAGTCAAAATTTCAGAAATATTAAATTTCTTTTTAGTTCTTTAAATAATTCCTACCCTTATGCTACCTAAATAAGGCCTAGAACAAGGAAGAACCTTTATGTGATATGAATTGTTTGATTTACGTACATGAATATCCTTTAGGAATTGATATGATAATGAGCCTAGAAGGATAAATGAAGCATAAAAAACTCATGGCATAGTTAGTATTTTGATACATTCCTCAAGGAAATTATGGTTGATGCATGTAGCATCCACAATTGTTCATTTTGCTTATGAAAATGTCGGAAGGAGAAAACATCCTTCACAGAGAAGGAAAGGAGGGGTAAGTAGTGGAAGGAAAAGGTGGTGGCCTCGGGCCTAGGGTGGCGGGGGATAAGGTTGGACCGAAGATATAAGGTGACATTGCATATCAACTAATGTCATTTCTCAAAGAACATAAGATCTAAACTTGAACTTCCAATTGAATGTATGATTCATAAGTAGAAAAGAAATCTTAGATAGGAAAACCAAAAAAGGCAATAACAAGTTATTACTCATTGAGCATGTCTTATACTCATTATGTCTATTGTATTGAAATTACAGATTCAAACCATGGATCTATGGACGCGTAATAACACTTATCGAGGATATGCCACTACACCCCACGGAACATATGGATTGGAGCTCCACATTGAAATTCGGGTCACTCCTGATGATGTAAATATTTTGTATCGCATGGACTATTAGCCCCTAGACACGAAGCCAAATGTCCTTGACTTTTTCTTTCCACTAGTGCAGGTCACCTTGGATGATGAGTCTAGGAATAATGTGACACCATTAAGGCCTAAGGTGTCTAGTTTCAATTCTCCTCCAGAGTCTAATCCGAAGGAGGAGGGTCCTAATTGGGTTAGCGAATTAAATAATTAGGCATAGAGTATTTACAATATTGTAAACGAACTTATCTTTGTGAATATTTTTGTGATGTTTATATATATGTTCTATATCTTATTTTAGTATTTTAACATTTTTATTATCTATTTATTTTCGTACGCCTTAATGTTAGTTTTATAAAAATATGCGATACTGTATTGTCTTTGGAGGCTAGTAAGGATATCTTATTAGTGTAGAATACTGGTTGGATATCTTTACACCTAGTCACGATAAAAATAAGTTGGGTCATGACAATACAAGATATAATTAATGTGAAGAATTTAATTTTCGAGGAAAATTTAAGAGATAAGTTTGAAATTTTAAATTTATTAAACTTTTTGTTATTTGAAATCATATTTATTTTTTTATTATATCTTGAATAAGAGTTTTAATTTAGTTTATCAATTATGTTAGTGTTTCTTTATCTAAATATTTTTTTTACATTAGTGCTCAAAAAAATGATGATCATATTTATGGTTTATATAAAAGCATTTCATTAATAGAAAACAAAATAGAAAGTTATGTGTCTATATGGTATTTTTTTCAAGTTTTTTTATGAATCATTTTCTTGGATTATATTTATGCTTTATAATTTTGGAAGATAAAGCAAATATTGCCATGCTTTTTATATCTCTTAAGCATAGTATGTGATGTTTGCCTTTTCTATGAAATATAGGACATTATTCCTAGTTAGATGTTCAAAGGTTTAAAGCCATTTATAGATGGATTCAAAATTTAGAACCTATTTTCTTAGATCATAGAAGGATTATCTTTTATTACAAAAGATGCAATTATCATATCTTCAGTATTTATAAGCATTGAGCTTTATTAAGCCTTACAAGGATAATTAATCTTAGTTGATTACAAATAGACAAAACTTTGGCAAAGGAGAAACATTTTAAAGTGAGATCATTCTAAAGGTACATTGAGAGTAGAGAAATTCTCAAAAAGAGTACAAATTTCATCATTTATGTTAAAGATGTATAGTTCCATTATCTCTTTAAGTATTTAAGTGTAATATATTGATGATTATGATGTGTTCAAGAATGACTTTATTTCATCTTCTCATTTATTGTAATGATAAATTAGATGAATTAATTTTAGGTTGAATTATGCAATTAATTAATATTCTTTACTATTAGTTTGAAGTCTAATAAAGATTATTTCTTTAGTTAACTACTAAATTAATGAGAATGCTAAGATGATTTTGAATTTTTAAATGCATTACTTTCATATTTTTAGAGAATTGACATTTTAATCACATGATGATTAGCATAACTGATATTTAAGTATTATACATTTTTATGATATGTTTCACATTATGGATGTGATCATACAATTATGAAAAAGAAGTGATTAGACTCTTCTTCCATAATGAACTTTAAATATGGTAAGTTCATTAGTAAATGAGAAATGGTAAATTATTATTTCTAAGTGAAATTCTAATGCACTTATATATTATATTTGAAAATTTACATGCAATGGATATATAAATAAAGAATATTTCTATTGAGAATAGAGACTATAATACATATTTCAAGAGAGTAAAGTATAAACATTTAAATAAGAATAAAAAAGTGCTAAAAGGCAATGATCTTAGAGATATTTGAACTAGTATGGAAGAAAATGCAAATGGACAAATATTGTGGTAAGCTGTCACAATCCCATTTTTAGATCATCATGATTGATGTAAAGATATCAACTAGATATCTTTGTAAACCTTTCTAAGCAAAATAACTAAGACACAAGATTCATTAATAATTTTTTAAACATTATATTAATCATAAGACCAATTTTTATAATTAATGAGGTTTAATCTTACAAATATATTTTAGAAAATCAGACATCTCTAAAATCTCTCAAGAGTAAAAATCCAAGTGAAACAAAAGAATTTTTCTTTTTTGCTTGGAAATAGTCGAAACATAATGATTTTAAAAAACAAAAGCTTTTAGTGAAGTGATTTTGGAAATTTATTTATTTATTAAAATGTTATTACTTCCAATAGATTCTCAAATAAATAATTTTTCATATAGCTATTTCATAACAGATAATTTTTTAGAAATACATACTAGAAACAAATTTATAGCACTTATCTAAATATTATTTCTTTAAAAATTCCTCACAAAAATTGAAAGATGCTTAATAAGAATTTTTTTAAAAAAATTAAGTATTGTTTTTATTTCCATTGTTCAAATCATGAAACTAACATAATAGAATAAGACTAAATTTATAAAACTCAAAACAATGAAAAAATATTACTCCATTTAAAATTATTTAGAGATAACATTAAGTGTAAAAATCAGTTTCTTTTCTTTAGAAACACATTAGAAATAGTTTAAATTTAAAACTATGTGAATAATATTTGGAGAAATACATAGGAAACGCTTAGAAAATATTTGAAAAAGATATATGTTTACCTTTAATTTTGGGGGAATTTTTTTTGTTTCCTTGAAAATTTTCATGGGATCCCTTATTATTGTTTTATCACAACCCTTAAATAAATCATATATGAAATGAAACAAATGAGACATATAGTAATGTGCATTACATATATCAGCATAATTAAACATATGGATCATATTAATTTTATGAAAAGTTATGATACGGTCTTGGAAGGGGTAACCACAAAAAGCTAGCTATAAAAGTTAAGATATGCTTCAAAGGTCATTTTAAAGAGCTTGATTGCGAGAAGAAGCAAGATTGGAAGAGTTTGGAGGAGTTTAAGTCATGTGCATCTCAATTAGGAAAGTTTTGCATCTAATACTTGAATATCATATTTGAATATTGAAGGATCTTTCTTGTAGTATTTGAATAGCATATTCAAATATTAATAGGCCTAATGCACATTTTGACTTTGTTGATTTTGTTTCTAAGTGTTTAAGTCATTTTGGGCTTTATGTTTGTTTGTATATTTTTAGCTCATTATTTTTGTAAACTTATTTTAAACAATATTAATGACTTGATTAACTTCTTAAGTTAACCCTAATTAAGCTTGTTAAAAGCTTATTTAGTCTAGTTGACTTGTTAATCTTTTTATCCTATGTAAGGAAGGATGTTCCTTATAAAAAAATAGATTAAACTTTTTGTAACTAAGAATTAATTATGAGTTTTTTTAGTGAAAGTATGTTCTCTCTTGAATTCTTGAATAAACTTATGACTTATAAAAAGGATTTAACCTTTGTGACATTGATTTGCATTATTTAAGGATTTATCCTTGTGGCATGATTCTTTTGCACTTTTCATAGGATTTTCATCCTTTGTGACATGTTTTTATCACTAATCACTCCTGTTCTTACCATTCTAATTTTTCATCATTAATCACTCTTGTTCTTACTCTTCTAGAGTGTTGCTTAACCATGCTTCTATTTTCATTTTGATCCTGAATTTTCGAACATTCTTTAATAATTTCATACTTGTATTCCTATCATTTTGTACTAAGAGCAAAAGTTCTTAATTTTTAGGTTATTTCTTTTTCTTATTGATGTTCTGATTAATTTTGTTTTCATTTTATTCTATAGTTTTTTCTAATTTTGTTTTCTATACTTTTTTTAATTCTATATTTTCTTACTTTGTTCACATTTGTGTTTGATTTTCTATGTTATCATTTTAATTCTTAGTTTCATTTGAGTTTATTATGTTCTTTTTATGTCTTAATTTCTCTTTTTGCTAGTACTTGTTTGTTTAAAGGTCACAATTAATTTTTGCAATTATTCTATTTATCTAGTTCAATTTCATTTCATTTTATGTCATATCTTAAATTACATTCAAATTACTTATTGTTTTGTCCATTTATGTTCCAATTCATTGAGTCTCTATATTGTGTATTGTTCAAATTGTGTCTTACATTAATTGTTTGCCAATTTTGTTATAATTTAATTACAATTCTATTTAGTTTTGTTCATATGTCAAAGTTAGTTGCATTTTTCCATTTCATTTTGAGTCTTTAATTAATTCATGTCATTTGATTTTGTGTTAACTAATTCTCATCATTCATATCATTTAAGTTGTCAAAGTTCATTTGCTTTGAGTTATGTCTTTGTAACTGTGTCTGTTAATATTAATTAAGTCTCATTTATTCATGTTATCATTAAGTGTTATTCCATTTTATCTTAATTGGTGACTCAAGTAATATCTTGTCAAATTGCCTTAATTATGTCTTATTATTTCTTATTTAGTTAGTCAATTAGTGATTGTCTTGTCTTGTTTCCTTAATCTGATAATTGTGGTCAATTTGAGTTAGTGTTGTCAATTCTAATAGCAGTGTTGTCTTATTTTTAATTTATTCCATCTTGTTTTCTTGTCACACCAAGTTGCATAGTCAAATTGCTTTCATTATCTTGTCATCATTTGGTTAGTGTCTTAAGAGTTAAGTTTTATCTTGAGTTCTATGTCTCACTTGTTTGAAAAGAGTCCAAAACCAAAGTTGTATTCAATTACTATAATCAAATAATAGAAAGCATAGAGCAACAAATTTTAGTATTTGATTCTTATATTTAAATACCTATTTGGAAAATTCAAAAGCTACTAATTATGTTATCCTCATATTCAAATACTTTCCATTTTACATTAGGTAACTGATTAGAGTAATCTAATATCCTTGTTTTATCAACATAAAAGTGTTACACAATCATTTTAGGATGTGATTCAAAGGTGAAAAAAAAGCATTGGTAATTAAAGAAAAAAAATGAAATAAAAGTGGGGAAAAATTATTTAAGAGAAAAGCAAAATAATAAGTGAATAAAAAAATTACAAAAAAGAACAAAAGAAATGGAAAATACAAGTTAATTTAAAAAAAAGATATTGTGGAGAAAAAATGTTTGATTGAAGAAAACATCAAAAGAAAACTTATTTGAAGTGTTAAAAGCAAAAGAAGGCTATTGTTACTCATTAAATGCTAAATGTTATACTTAGATTTTTCATTCTAATCCAATGTCTATTGTCTTGTTGTGTCATTCCTAAAATTTATATTTTATATTATTCTTAATTATTCTTTATCTTAATATTTAAGTTTCTTTTATCTTAATCCTTGATTTTAGTCTTGTGTTTGTTTCTTTCGTTTATCAATTCAATCTTCTTCTATATGTTTATTTTATCCTAGTCTTTAAGTTTTGATTTTTTATTTTATTATCATAAAATCCTTAAGTCTTTGAGCTTCTTTTATCTTCATTATTTATTATCACATTTGTGTCTATTCCTTGTGCATTTATTTACAATCCTAAGTCCTTGTTTATCTCATTTCTTTAATTGTTTATTTTAATTTTTAAGTTTTAATTAATTCTTTTTTCCTTAAAGTTTTCATTATTGAGTCCTAATTAATTTCCTTCTTGAAATTTCAATTTATTGTCTATCTAAGTGCCTTCTTGGGTTCTTTAAGTTATGAGAATCTTAATTTGTGAAATTGATTATTACAATTGCTAAATCTTATTTAGTTATGTCTCCTTAGTTTTTAAAGAACCATAAGAAGCAAAGCATGAAGAGTGGAAAGAGGCAAAAGTGTGTGAGCTTATTTGAGGATAAATGATTAATTATAATACAAACATTAAAGTAAATGCTTACAAATCAAGTGAGAAACATGCTCTGATGAGGTCTTTTATTTTATCTAACCTTTCTTGCAAGTATATCTTTTAAGGATGACAAGAGGTGATAGGCAAAAAAGGGAAGGAGTTAATGCTAATCTTGACAACATGAATATAAAAATCCTATCTTTTTAAGGAAGGGATGATTTGATTGCCTATTTGGAGTAGGAAAAAAAGATGAAGTTAATCTTTGAATATCAACACTATTCTAAAGAAAAGAAAGGGAGGCTTGCCACTTTTGAATTCTCCAAATATGCCATTGATTGATAGGATTAATTTATGGCAAACATTTAGAGAAATTGTAAAAAAATTATTAGAACTTAGGATAATTTGAAGTTTATCATGATGAAGAAATTCATTCCTACCTCTTTTAGATATGGTTACAATTATAGCTCTTCAAAGGAGACTAGTAGAGGAAAAAGATATAGAAGAAAAAAAATGAAAGATATATTGAGGAAGAAAAAGATAAAATAAAAATGAAAGAAGTAAAAGAGAAAGAGTGTATCATAATGAGTCTTCAAAAGAGTGATAGAAGAGATAAAAGAAAAAATAAAAGAAGAGATGATAGAAGAAGAGATAAAAAAGGATGAAAGAAAAAAAAATAGATAAATAAGAGATAAAGATGATTACAGTCTTGGTAACATCAAAAAGAAAAGTCCTTCATTTCAAAAGGACAAGAAGTTTGAAAAGAAGGAGGCAAGGCCAATGAGAAGTACAATACCAAATCCTCATCCAAACCTAAGAAAAAAGAATCTAAAGGCATTCTTGAGCATAAAAAAGAATCCTTATCAAAGCCTAAAAGTGAAGTGTCAAAAACTAAAGGTAAAATTGAAAAGTATCAAAAGTATAATAATAACAAGTACTTTAAATGTTTAAAATGTATTCATCATGTTATTGATTGCTAAATCAAAAGAGTTTTGTAAATTCAAAAAGCCTTGAAAGAACAAGCTAAGGAAGAGAGTGAAGAGAAAAGTAAGAACATCTTTCATGATCGATTCAATATTAAGAATAAAATGTGTAATATTATCATTGATAATGAAAGTTGTGCTAATGTTACTAGTACTTACATGATAGAGAAGTTGAACTTATCTACTTTGCTATACCCTACTTTAGACAAGTTGTAATGGTTAAATGGGTAAAGGTGACAAAGCAAGTGTTAGTTTCTTTTACACTTAGTAAATATTAAGATGAGATGTTATTTAATGTTACTCATATGAATTCTTACCATTTATTGCTTAGGAGATATGAAAATTTGACAGAAAAGTAACTTATGATGAAGTCTTTAACACATATAGCTTTGAAATGAGTAGGAAAAAATAACTCTTAAGCATTAAAATAAGTGTATGAGGATTAACTAAGAATGCACAAGAAAGTAAGGAAGAATAAGAAAAGAAAAAAAAGAAGAAAATGAGAAAAGAGAGAAAAAAAGAATATAAAGGAGAAAAGAATAGAAAACAATGAGGATCATGAAAAGAGAAAGAGTATTTATGAACAGAATTAGAGAAAAATAGTGTTGAAGAAAAAATAAGAAAAAAAATTGAATGTGACTTCAAAAACATGTTGAATAAAGAATATTTTCTATGCTTCTAGGTTAATTGTCTTGTATAAGGAAGCCTAGAAAAGATGCTAAAAAAGTTAAATCTTTTTATCAAGTACTATTGAGATATTGAAATGTTTAAAAAGGTGAAGAAAGTTGGATGGTAGATATGCTAAGTTAATGAGTTCCATTAAGATATTTCCATATGTCTTATAACATAAAAGAGGTAAAAATAATGTAATGGATGGTGCTTTATCTTAAAGGTATATTCTTATCTCTACTTTGCATGATAAATTGTTAAATTTTGAACATAGTAAGGATTTTTTGTATACAAAATTATTGGGTTGTGAAAACATTGAGAATTTATATATGAACAATTATGGTTTTGCTACTCCTTTACTTAATTTTGCTACTCCTATACATGTACATTTTTAGGCATGATAGATTTTTGTATGGAAGAATGACTTTTTTATGCCTAAAAGTTCTCTAAATAAATTATTTGCTAAAAAAGATCGCAGTTATGGATATGATTTGATGAGACATTCTGGTGTTAAGAATTTTTTAAGAGATTTACTTAGTAGAGAAGCCCATAGTGTTGGTGATTTTACTTTGGTTGATGATATACTTCATGTGTTATGTGACTCTTATGTGTTTTCTAAGCATGGTTTGAAAAGGGAATATCATCTAACTTGCTTAATAAAAGGTGATACATGGAAATTTGTTGTCAAAATAAAATATGGTTTATATGAGTGATTAATTTTATTACTTGATTTGTTTAATCCACTAACTATTTTTGTAAGCTTAATGAATCATATTTTGCATGCTTTTAAGAATAAACTTGTTGTTGTTAGCTTTTATGATTTTCATAAGCTTAAAGGATAGACTTTACGGTGGCTTGAGAATGTAAAGGATTAGAAAGTTTGGTTACCACATATTGTTAACATTCTTATGTAAGGTAAAATTATAGATAAGCATGTTCACTATATGAAATATATTTTACAAGTTTTAAGAAATAAAAAGTTGTATGCTAATTTTGTGAAATGCTCATCCTACATAGGAAGATTTGTGTTTTTAAGTAATGCTACATGTGGCTAAGAAATAAAGGTGGATGAAGTAAAAATTAATGTAGTTGATGAATGGCATCCATCTAAATCTTTCAGTAACATTAATAGCTTTTATAATTTGGCCAATTCTTGTTAGAAGTTTGTAAAAGACTATTTAACTTAACCATGCCATTGTATTTAATTATTTCCCCTAATTTTGCTAACTTTGTATTTAATCTAAGTGGTTATTTATTAACAAGTGAGTGGAATAGAAGATTACTAAATCCAAGGACACCTAAGTACATCCAAGTAGAGATTGTTCATTTCAAGTTCTTAAAGAGACAATGAATATGCTTTTAATTTGATTTCTTATAGTGAGTTTGATGTGAGTGTTTCTTTTGATGATTCTAATCTTACTTCTTTTGATGTAGGTTTTAAAGATTTAAGGTTTTAAGAAAAGGGAAATTGATATGATTCTAAAGGGGACAACTAAAACGAGTTAACTAAGAGAAGTAAAACAGGCCTCAAAGGTCATTTCAAAGAGCTTAGATGCATGGACAAGTAAGATTAAAAGAGCTTGAAAGAGTTTGAGTCATGTCCATCTTGATTAGGAAACTTTTACATCTGATAATCGAATGCCATATTTGAGTATTACACTTGAGACTCATCTTTGCTTACCTATATTCAAATATTATATTTGATTATCATGCTTAAGGCTTGTCTTTGCATGCTTATATTCAAATAGCATATTTAAATATTAAAAGGTTTTTCCTACACTATTCGAATAGCATATTTGAATATTAACAAGCTTGATGCGCTTTTTGACTTTGTTGATTTTGTTACTTAGTGTTTTAAGTCATTTTAGACTTTATATTTGTTTATGTATTTTTGGTCCATTATTTTTTATAACTTTATTTTAAACAATATTAATCATTTAATTAGCCTCTTAAATTGAGCGTAATTAAGTTAATTAAAAGCCCATTTAACTTAGTTAACTTGTTAACTTTTTATCCTATATGATAAGAGATGTTCCTTATAAAAAACATATTAGATTTTTGGCAATTAAGAATTGACAATAACCTTTTTTATGAGAGCATCTTTTTTTTTTTTTTTTAATTCTTGAATGAACTTATGACTTGCCAAAGAGATTCACTCTTTGTGATGTTAATTTTAATTATTCAAGGATTTATTTTTATGGCAAGATTCCTCTACATTTATCAAAGGATTTTCATCCTTTGTGGCATATTCTTAATCACTAATTGCTTTATTCTTTCTCTTCCAAAGTGTGATGTAACTATCATTCTAATTTTTGTTTTGATTCTAAATTTTGGGATGTTCCTTGGTAATTTCATGCTTGGATTCTTATCAAGTTACCTGGGTTATATAATAACCTTATTATCAAAGTCTTAACTTAATTATACAAATTAAGAAAGCTAAATCATAATTATATAGTAAAAGTTAAAAAATATTTAAAAATAAATAAAGATAATAATTATCAATCAGAATTGACTATCAGCTATCATACTTAAAGACTATAAAAAATGGTGGCAAATTAAGAATTATTGTTGGTCATCCGTGGCCATATCTAAATAAAAGTCAACATTATACCAATCAAATATAGTTTTATTGTCACAACTTGTCTTGATTGTGACTAACATGAATCTTGTTATTAGTTTCTACAAGCCTTGACAATTTCACCCTTTTTTCTCTAATGAGGTTTCCAAATTTTAAGGGAACTCAAATTTACTTTAAAATTTTTTACGTAAAAATGGACAAAATCTCCTTTATTTTTTAGACACTTTTTAAAGGCCACATGCCCTAAAATACAAACATGTTTAATTTTCAGGTAGATAAAATCATACACATGCATCATACAACATAACTTTGACACATGTATAGCTGAATGACTTTAACATATCAAAATCAAAATCAACATTTCAATCATCAATTCATTTCTAATTATATTTCAAGACGATTCTCAACTATCAAATCTTCAATCCAAGCAGTCTTTAAATCTCTATGGATGCATTAAGCTCAAATATACTCACCATGACGTGAAAACATTGAAGATACAACAAAATGAGTTACAAGAACTCAATGAGCATTTATTTATCATATCTAGCTCGACATCTGTAAGTTAAACATGTATTAAATTAAAATATTAACAAACCTATATTTTTCTAAACTTTTGAAACATGTGAAACTATGCCCGTAATAAGAGTTCTCCTACATATAACTTGACACTATAGACTACCCATTCTGGATAGATATCATAATTATAAATAGCCATTAAGACTAAACACAAACAATTCATCTCATTCACATCAAGCCATTGCAATCATGTCAAACAAGGACATTTAACCACAAGTAAAAACTTCAATATCATAAAACATCACATAATAACTACAATAGCCATACATGTAGCCACTATCTTATTTCAAGGCCATTTCTATGTGCTTTTAACTATTCGTCGGGAATTTGCCATCCAACTTTCACATCAATTCTATATCCTTCATAATTATTTATCGGGAATATTCCGTTCGGCTTTCACACTATTCATAATTTTCAATGCCTTATAAAGCTCAATCCGCAATGTAATCATTTCGCTAGAATTTTACTTTATTCACATTACTAGATCCAATACAAGCCCACATAGACATTAGCCAACAATCACGAGCCATCAAAGCATATAAGACAATCATTGCAATCCTTTCATAATTAATCAGTCAATAGCTACTAATAACATAACCATACTTTCACTGTGCACTTTAATCAACTATCATTCATTATCAACTAATTACTTTTATATTATGAAACTAATTTCATATAATAAGAATGAAATTTATATTACCAATAAGAAGAATATAAAAAAATAATTTTATACAATCAGTGGTAAGATAGATACTCACTTGATGGCGTGCATTCCTCGTTAAAAACTCAAAACAATTCGTTTGACCTTTTCTCTTTTCCTAACGAGAAGTTACAATAATAAATTTTAACCACAAGGTAGTACTTATACTATTTCTAAATTTCATAACTTTCTATCCAAACTATAAGTTGCAAATCATTTATAGGAGTGGAGATGCATCCTTTAATAATGATTCTTCAAAATCTCTTTGTTTAAATACATATATTAGAATTTAATAAATTTAATATGTTTTAAATATCATATTTTGACATTTCATGACATAATAGCTTGGTATCCTTAATAATTATCAAGTTCCTTGAAAAGGAATATATATATATATATATATATATATATATATATATATATATATATATATATATATATATATATATATATTCTTTAATTCAACTTTAACTCACCTAAAGATATTAAAGTTAGTAGTATGAAAAGACTTTATCAATCACTCAATTATCTTAGAGTGTAGAACCCCACCTTCCAAAAGCATTATCCCATATTTTCAGTATTTATTCACGATCATAGTTTCGTCATTATAAATTGAGAGTCAACTGATAATTAAAATCAATATTCCTATGCATAATAAATTAAAATTGATTTTTATAACAATGGTGAATCTATGATTTATAGATATCCTAGCCAGAATTTAGAAGTTCTTAAAATAAAAACTATTTGGGTAATGTATACACTCATTTAATCCTTCAAGATTTTCCGTTCACCTATCAATCAAATACATGAAAAAGAATAGGCTAATATCAATTATTTTCCTCCTGATAATTGCCAATCTAAAGCCTAATCATAATAATCCTATAACAATATTTCATATATTTTCAAGCTTAGAAGAGGAAGTCAGAAATATGCATGAAAATAAAGATTTTCTGAATCAAGTTTCCATAGCATATATATATATAAAATGAGCTTCAAGATAGCTCACTTCAGTTATGGTGTTGAAAGCAGAACAGCTCTCTGGAAACACAAAAACAACACACGATTTACCACCAGCATGGCCGTGACTCGAGGCTGTTTTCTGCACTCCCACTGAGCAAGCAACCAATTTGCCCTGCGGTGCCACGTTCAACAGTAACCAGTAGCTATTCTCCAACATGAATCACAATTGGCCGAACGGGGAATAGCATTGAACATCGACAGATTAAAAGAGAATCATAGATCCCCTGTGTTCTGCCCAAGCACCAACTCACCGAGCTTTCATGTACCACGAATGACGGTGGTTGGCACGAACGGGAGCATAACAATGGCAGCTCTCCATTCGACTAGACGGCGTGCAACAAACGCCCTGTCGGATCGGTACTGGTGCTAGAAAAGCCGAGAAGGAGAGGAGAAAAAGAAAGAAAAAGAAAACCTAGTGCAGGGGAGAGAGATAAGAGAGTGTGGGAATGAGGTGGTGAGAGGGAGTGAAACGTTCTCCAGAAAAGCCTAGGGGGAATGTGACGGAACTTTTAAAGAAGAAGCCAGAAAAATCACTTTCTAAAAGAGAGAAAGAGGCAGTTAAAGGGGGAGAAAAAGGTAAGCTGCACTAGTTGGGAAAAGTCTAAATAAAAGCACGTGTGTGTTAGTGAAATGCAGGAAAAAGAATGCAGAACCCAAAAATAAGAGACCAGATTTCTTTATGCAACGACGAGTGGAAAGAGAGATGAAAATTCTGGACTAAATAGTGCTACTGTCTTGCACACCAGAAAAGAGATTAAAAAAAGCAAATAAATAAAATAAAACAGACATAGGCGATGGCACGCAAAATAGGAAGGGGAAAAATAATAAAAAGAGCTTTGAGATTTTATTCCGTGCTTCTGGTGTACATAAACTCATTTTCCTTCACAAAATCTCATATGTCTAATGTTTTAGTCTAAAAAAAATTCCTAGCCAAACTTTCACTTATTCTATTTTTTCCATCTCCAATACTTTCCATCCTCCTCTCATATATACACATAAATGCGCATATTTATGATAACATGATGAATTTAAAAATCCAAAAATGATTACTTTAAACTTTCACAATTTTTGAAAATAAATTCTCAAATATAAACAAATTATTTTCTAAAATCCTTGCACCCATATTTATAAAAGTCATCCTCTACTTATGAGAAATTTCCTATAAAGTGACTTTAATTTATTTTTACATCACTAATGAGCATAAGAATAAATAATCCTCATAAATATCTTTTTTCAATTTTTTAAAACCTTTAATTTGGAAAATAAATTCAAAATCTCAATATTAACCAAATAATAGATAATTACCCAGAAGTATTGAAATTTATAAAAAGTTTTAGGATATTACATTTATATGGGTGCCATCATATGTTAAAGGTCTTGGTAAGTACCATCCAAGTCTACAGTATCTACAAAATATATTTATAAATAGAATAAGTAATAAAATTACTTGGTGACATAACTATCACACAAGTTTTCTAATCAATTTTAATCCAAATAACATTCATATAAAAGGTATATATTCAAAATCTTGTTTTTTTCTTTCCTTTATCCTAGAAAATATTAGAAAATTCAGTGTTAGATATATATACAAAATATAATTCAAATATGCATATAAGATATTTATTATCTAATTAATGGCATGGAAGCATAGAAGTTCCTCCCTGTTACTTAGGGCTAATTTTATCTCACACATATTGTAACCTTGTCCCTCCAAAGTCAACCTTATCCTACTTGACCTTTTGTGCGACTTAGAAGTTAGAATAATAGACTAGTCCTCAAAACTCTATAAGGTCTCATATCAAATAAATATGTCACACATTGCATATGATATTCAAGCTAATGACATTTAAGCCAAAAATGCCAAATATGACATTAAAAGCTATATTTGGCATATAGCCACAATTTAACATATAACATGAAGCTAATTTCACATGATGCTATTGCTAGCCCATTTCACATACAATAGGGTAAAGTTAAAATACTATCCAAAGTCATAACTAAAATATAACATAATCTAGCAAAAAAAATAGACTAAAAACCCTATTGTGGTCCCTTTAGAATTCAATTTCTATCAATTTCATCTCTGACAAAAAGCTTGTATCAATTTAACCCCTATAATATTAAAAATCATCAAATTTTAGTCTTTCCGTACAAATTTTTAGTTAGAAAAAACTGTACGAAGGGACTAAAATTTGATGAATTTTAATATTAAAGGGACTAAATTGATAGAACTTTTTATTAGAGATGAAATTGATAGAAATCAAATTCTGTAAGGACCAAAATAAGGTTTTGGTTAAGAGAAGATACAATTACCTCATCACTTTAACAATGACCATACAAAGCATTTGAGTTTCCATTTCCATATACTAGATTACTAAGTCATATATCCATACAACAATTTACTATCATTCATAAATACTTTTATATAAAACCTAATTAGTGTAACTATAATTCATAGAATAGTTCATGCCACAATTCATGCACTAGTTATACAATAGGCTTACGAATCATTATGTATCCTATAAAGTAGTGCCTATTGTTTTCACAAAATATTTTAAAACCAATTACTATATATAGTAATGTATCATCAATCAATTAAAATATTACACTAAATATGCCTTTCAATTTTAATAAAAAAAAATTGAGATTTGTAATTTGAATTTTCTAAGTTCTATAATAAGCAAATTCTAACAGATTCATTCTGTTTCTTATATAACACTTTAACAAGTGGGAGAACTATTTTTCCTCATAGATCTAAGATTAATATCATGCTGTCTTAGTAGTATAAAAATTGCTTAAAATTATCCTATACTAGTACCAACTTGTTAGGAATATAAGCACTAACCTTTAATAGGTTGTAACAAACACCTCAAATTTGAAAATATCAATTAAGATATCATCTTTTCTTTATTTTTTTTGGTAATTTCCACAATTAAAAATAAGTGTTTAAATGTCAATTTCAAACCCTTTTTATGCCTAAAACATGTTACACTATTTACTTCATTAAGAAATTATCAAAATTGCTCAAAATTGACCTTTAACTTTAAAATACCTTTGAAAATATCAATCTTTAATAAAATTTTGTAAAATTTTTTATATTCAATATTTAAACATAAAATAAATTTTTTAATTATTTTTAATCATAAAACAAGTTGCAAAGATAGCCCAAAATAATTATCATTCAAAGTTGTTTGTTGGAGAACTTTACTACTTGAAAACATAGTTTTAAAAACAATTTTTTCTTTGCACTATTCCATAAGCATTCAAACATGTTTTCAAATAATAAGTAAAATATTTACATATTTAGTTCCCCTTATATGATGCACTTTTAGATTTTATCTAAGCTTACTTTAATAAATCCTGTTGCATTTTGTAAATGAGTTGTGATTTTGAGAAGAAATTAAATTTGTCGGATAATGTTGGATTTCAACCCTATTTCAGGTTTTGGGTCATAACTAGAGCTAGTTATATCAAATTGGGTTGTTCTTTATATAGATAAAAATCTAATAAAGATTCCTACAACTTTCATGTTTAAAGAAAAGCCCAATTCAGCCTTTAAGGATCTCAAATTCTGCTTGGAAGATGAAATAGTGGTTTTGGCCAAATCTGATCTTTGCTTACTAATTTAACCATAACTAGAGCCACATATGTCAAATGTGGGAGTTCTTTAATGTGTCTTAAAGCTAACATTTAGCTCTACAACTCTCATGTTGACTGAAAAACATAACTCAACCATTTTGATTGCCAAAAGTTAGCTACAATTCAGAAGACTGGTTGTTACAAGAATTAAGGTTGATAGTTAATAGTCAAGATTGAAGGTTAGGCAAGTGAAATCCTTGTACACACTCATCTATAAATAGCAAGGAGTAGAAGACTTAGAGAGGAGCATCTTAGAGAGCAGTTTAATTCATGTATTTTTAATTCTTCTTATATGCCTCCTACATAGAAGGCCAGATAGTCCTCCTATATGGATGGTTTTACCCTCCTAAATGGATGGATAATATTTTTATTTTTATGCATTTGTAAATGTATTTTTATGTTTTTATCATGAATGTGACGATGTTTTTATTTTATTTTGAGTTTGTTTCTAGTTTCATTATGAACTAAATTTTCATCTTCCTAAAGTGATGACATAGCTTGATAATAACATATTGAATTCTAATCTATTGAAACTAATTTCAATTTTCTTCTCCTAGATTAAGTTTTAATTATTATTCTTAATGCTTTCAATTAATTAGCCACCTTTTGAATGAACTCAATATACATGTTGAGACTGGAAGAAGAAACATGTGTATGGATCCTATAATTAAAACTGTAAACTACATATGAAATAGGAATATATTCACATGCTTTGTGTAGTCTTAATGAGTTTCAATAATTTTAATGCATGATTAGTTATTTTAATTCACATAGGAATATAGTGAATTAGCAATTAATTATAGAATTACATAACCTTGGAAGAGGCTAGTAATTAAGTTAGGAAAACTCAACTATTAATTAAGGGAGTTAAAATTGGATTAAAGTAGATAGATAATTCAATCCAAAATTATTAAGTGAAGTTTGATCCCCAAGACTTTTATTCATTTTTGCCTTTACTCTAATTGCATTCATATTCATTCTATTTACTTCGTATAAATTTTTATTTAATTACTTCAATTCTTGATTAATCGATTCACCAAATAGTATTAAGATTATTAATTTTGGTACTTAGTGAAATAACTCTTGCGGGACCGATACTCAACTTATCACTTTATTACTTATTTATGATAGTGTACACTTGCATTAATTGATAAACCATTTCACACGTAACATCAAATATATTCTTGCTACACATTCATCATATAATTATTTATAATCATTACTAGACTAATTTAAAACATAGTGTAGCAAGTTTTTCATATAAAAATAGAAGGTTCTATTATAAAATTGCATAAAACTTATATAAGCTCATTTCAAAGTGATTTTTTCTTGAAAACTTTAATGAAACATTCTAAAACCTTTTATACTAAAGTGTAGTTTAGTTGTTGCTCTTAAAAAATAATTTTTTTCCTTATGAAAACATAGGTAATTTGAAAGTCGTCCTCATACAAGACCAACCCATTCTTGTTTTCAAAAACTTGATATTTATACATTCTATTACCTTTATTTTAAAGTAGAATATAATGCAACATTTTTAGAAAAAATAAAAATATAATTTTCCTATTTTTAAAAGAAAACCTAAAAGCTCAACATGTTCCTTCCCTAAATTTTTTCTCCTATTTCCATGAAAAATAAAGTTCCTAAAACTTTTCTATCTTAAGGAAAGCATATTCAAAATTAACATTTTCAATTTTTCATCAAGAAGCTTTTCAAACTAATCTACCATGATAGTCATGGTTTTAACATATCATTAACCACATAATAAGAATAGAAGATAATCCATCATGAATAATATGGCTTTGGCACATCAATAACCACTAAATAAATATACATCTCATATATAAATATCATCAATAAAGAAAACCAAGAAGAAAAGAAGTGGATCTCCATTAAATACTTCTACTAATAAACATAACTATTTTTACTAATTTTTCACTAATAAACACAATCTAACTTGATTTTGACTATTTTTGTCTACTAGGTTTTTATCTAGTATTACACAAACCCTTTAAGTGTTCAAGTTTGGGACAATCTTTTATGCCTTCAATGCCTTTTTATTGACCTATCATAAGAAAAAACCTTATCAATCGGGTGCCATTTGCTAAATACTATGACTAGGTAATTGAGCCTTATCCAAGGTCAACCGCTAGTTACACTTCATTCATATTATCAAGGATGCATCCTGATAGCACCAAATATACCTACTATCGAAACCTTTAATCAGAGCATGTTCAACACTTTCACTTTTTTCAACTTCTCTTTAAGTCATGCTTATACCTATAAATTTTAGGAATAATATTCAAACAATAATTAGGCTTATTTAAACCTATTTGTTAAGAAGAAGTTAACATAAATTACTGATGTGTAAATCATCAAGGCTTTTTAGAAAATAATAGGTATGCACCATGATGAAATCCTCACTTTTGAAAAATATTACAAGTACACTTATGATTACCAATATATTTGAGCTACCATCCTTGTTGCCAAAGAAACCTTTAAAAAAAAGAGGGAAAGCCATAATGCTTACTAGGGTAGAAAATAATGGAAAAATTATCAAAAAAACTTAAACATTAACCCTTTTTAAACTTATTTTTAAACAAAAAAACTATCTCAATGCTAAATGCTCCTTTTGACATTGTGAAGTATATACATTTGACACCTAAAAAAGGACAGCTAACCCATGGCATGATTGTGGCCTATCACTACCTTTATAACCATAAAAGTACCCATTTAATGGTCAAAATTAGTCTAACAACTTAGGTTGTTTATGAGGAGCTATTTAACCTAAAAGATACAAATTTTATCTTTTTAACTATACTTTTAGATATTTTGGTTAATTTCTAATTTTGTGTAGGTACGACCATTTTGATTATGTTTTAGAAGATCTTGCCTAATTTGGCGATTTAAACAAATAAAGAAATTGAGCTTAAACAATTCCATGACCAAAATAGGTACGTTTTTCTTAAGGAAAAGGAAAAAGTTAATGATGCTTCTTTAGACACAAGAAAAAGGAAATAATTATGTCAAAGCACAACAATAGGTGGTAACCAAACTATGATAGAAGGCTATAGAGTCAGTTATGAAAAAAGAAAAGGAAAATTGTTGCATTAAGTCAATTATGAGGCCTAGTGGTGACCTCTTTTAGTGGTAGAAGCTTAGTTGTATAGCTAACTTTTGAGTCTCTGATTCAACGAAAGGTTAACTAATACTACTTAAGTTCATACTTCCTTTTTGTTTTTCTTTTTCAGTTTTAAGAATGCATACTTGTTATTCTACTTTTATGTAGACTAATTTTTCCTTAACATTAAATCCTTTAGCTTCTTAAAGTCCCATTCCTAGCTAAGGTCAAGATGTTAAAGTTTCTATTTTGGTCACATTTTGAGTAGCAACATGTCTAGTTAAGCTGACTTTGAAAAGATATCTTCTAACTTGGAGTAACTTTGAGTTTAGGTAAGCATGATTCTAAGTTGACATAAGGATTTTATTATAAACCCTTAGGAAGTGGAGTTACCACATAAAGGATATGTGTCATAGTTAAGTGGTGAGAATCTTAAAACCACTTTAATATAGATAAATGTAACTAAAAAAGCAAGAAAAAGAGACCAATTAGAGCATGAGACTAAAAAATGATGATGAAAAAGACTTTTTTATTGTTTGGAATTCCTTCATATTAGTAGAAGTTCTTGTTCTAACTTTAATACCTATGGCCAAAGAACCTCAAGCTAATTTTGAAAAAAGAATGCTAGGAAGTAGTCTAGAAGGTATGGACTAAGTTAAGTGTCCTTGTTGGCCAAGAGATTAATGTTTTATTTAAGGATTTTAAGTCTTAGCAAAGTTTGGATACCATTTTGAAAACTTTACAAGTGAACCTGCTAATGGCCGATAGTGCTTCTATTAAAATAAGGTCTTTTATGGAGAACTTAGTTATAATTTAGTTTAAGATTAGCAAAAACATAAAGAAAACAAGTACTTTCAAGAACACATTTCAATTTATGGAGTAATGTCATAATCAACTATCTACATTCTTTAAATATGGTGAGTAAAGAAAAGCCAATTTTGTCATTAAATGCTAATCTTATTTTGCAGACATGAAAAAGAATGCAGATTAAATCATGAAGCTTTAGTAACAACTTAAGAAAGCTTAAAGCTTTACCAATGACTAGAGGTTAAGTTCAAAACTATGAACAATTTGAATTAGGCCCATTTATAACAAGAAAAGTTAATTTTAAGAAAACTTAAAACCACTAATTCCAAGTTAGCCAAAATGAAAGGGGAATGCCAAACTATGCGAAAATGAAAAAAGACAATCAAATCTTGATGGCTAGGTTTAAATTTTCCTTTGACTTAATTAAAATATAATAAATAGTTTATGTAGCTTTTGAATTTTATATTTCATCAGCTAATTTTTAGCTTGTACAAACTTGTATCCTTTTCATTGACTTTTTGGTAATGAAATGCAAATTTTGCTAAGTTTTATTGATTGTTATTCTTTATTCATACTTTTGATTAACCATGAAATGATTACTTAGATTTGGCTATATCAACTTTAAAAAAACTCAGCTCATATTTTTTCAAATACTTACCATTAAATGTCTTAACCTTATCATTCTTGAGATTGTGCACTTTATAATTATTATCATTGAAATAGCTTTCAACTAAGAATGGCCTTTCCTAATGGGGTGATAATTTCCTATAACTTAATTTAATTTGTATTAGTAATATTTTCTTCCATACTAGCTAGCCTTGAGTAAACATTTTATATTTGACACATTCATTGTATTACTTAGCTAAACTTTCCTTGTTGTGAATGAAAAAGTCTAATGCATTCTGTCAACACCCATTTAAATCTTTCAATTTTTTAAGCATTGAGTTATGATAGTCATTTAGCAGCTTTTTCCACCTTTAAAACTTAAACTATGAATTCAACTAGTAAAATTGCTTCATGACTAAAAACTAACTTATGTGGAGATATTCAAGTTAGCTTTCTAGGTGAGTTTTGTATGGTCCAAAGTATAAAGCTAATTTCAGAAGTAGTGGCCAATGTGTTTCTTTATTACCTTGACAATTAATTTATTATTAGCCTTGATTTAGCTATTAGCTTGTGTATAGTATGGGGTAAATGTCAATATTTTAATTTTTCTCAATTCAACATATTCTTTTACTATTTAATTAGTAAATATTGTCCTTTTATTAGTAATAATGGTTTTCAGTAAGCCAAATTTACATATAACTTTATTCTCGATAAACTTAATAATATCTACCTAATTTATTTCCTTGTAAATTGTAGCTTCAACCCATTTCATAAAATAATTAATTGCCACTAGGATGTAATATTATCCCTTGGTGGGTGGGTAAATTTTACCAATCATGTCCATTACCCATTCTTTGAATGGCTAAGGTTTAATGATACATTTTAATTAGGTAACAAAAAACTTTTAAATCAATCCCAAATCTTGACATGCTTTATAGCATTTAGCGTAATCCATGTAATCACCAATAATTTACATACTTTTGTAGATTAAGACCCACATCATTTTAACTTTTGCTTAATGAGCTCCACCTATGCCTTCATGTAATTTGATCATGGCTGTTATGGCTTATTTCTTTCCTAAGCACTTAGTAACTGGCCTTCAAGGTCTCTTTCATATAATTTTCCATTAAGAAGGACAAACTTTAGTGCCTTGATCTTAATTGGTTAGCTTACATCCTTAAATGGATCGATTAGATAGTCAACAATAACTATTCTCTAATTAACTGATGTGTCTTTAACATTTGAGCACACTACTTCTTATATATTGATTGTTTCAAGGCATGCTTTGAAAGTAATCATTTTGACTAGAGGTGATTTTTTCACTTTATAATGAGAAGCAAATTGAGCTAACATGTTGGCTTTTTCATTTTTTATACTAGGAAAATGTTTTTTAAGTACATTATTAAATTCAAACAATAGTCTATTCGTAATTGCTAGATACCTTGCTATACTAGAGCTTACACATTTGTATTCCTTAATAATCTGCTTGATAACTAACTATCAAAATAAAGTTTCCAATATTTAACACCAATAAACTTCATTGATCATGTTCTATGTTTAACTATAAAACTAGCTATCATTTACCTTTTTATGGCTTTTTTAATAGTATTGTAAAGTAAACTTAATTAAGCTTCAAGCTTATTTCCCTACTCAACTGTTGTGCTAACATGTATTTTTAGAATGTCATTTTCACTAATACTTGCACAATATTATGTAGTAAATAACATCTAAGCTTTGTATAAGAAAAATATAAAGAAAGGCATAGTTTTTCCATTGCCTAATATTTTTGTTTAATTACATTTAACAACCTTGATAAGTAATAAATAGTTTTTTCTTTGCCTTTATCATTCTTTTAGGCTAAGAAACACCTTATTACATCATCAAAAGCTAAAACATATAACATAAGAGGTTAGCTAGGAATGGGAGATCACATTATAGGCATATTGGTTAAATATTTTTTGATATCTTTAAATGTAGCCTGATGGTTGTTGTTCCATTTGAAATGTTCAGTGTCCTTTAACTTTAAAGGAAGTGAAAACACCCTAGTTTGACTAGAAAAATTAAAGATAAACCATCTTAACTTCCCAAAAAAGCTTTACACTTCCTTCTTATTAGTTAGTGCTTAGGTATCTATTATGGCTTTAGTTTTGTTCTTATCAACCTCAATCCCCTTTTAATGTATTGAAAAGCCTAAGAAATTTTTTATAGATATACTGAATGCACATTTTAGAGGAGTTTTCTTTAGATTTTCATGGCTTATTTGATCAAATGCCTCTTTGAAATTCTCTAGATGTTAGACATAAAAATTCCCTATTACTATTATATCATTAATGTAAACTTCCATTGATTTATTGATCATATCATAAAAGGTGGTGTCCATGGCATGTTGGTAAGTGGCTTTTATGTTCTTCAAATTGAAAGACATAACTACCTATTAATATGTGTCAATCACTCTAAGGCACTAAAAAGTTATTTTTAGTGTATCCTTCTTAATTATGTATACTTGATTTTATTTGACATTACTTTCCATTAAACTTATTATCACATAACCTAAGGCAGAATCTATGAGCATATCCACAATTAACATAAGATACTTATTATTTAGCATAGAATTATTTAAATTTCATAAATTTATGCATACCGTTAATTTGTTATTCTTTTTAATAATAGGTACTACGTTGGAGATCCATTCGACATAGCTAGTAGTTCTTATGAACTTGACTTTCAAAAGCCTTTTTATTTCTTCTTTTATTTTTAATATAACTTCACGTGCAAAATGCTGAAGGCTATTTATGTGGTAAAAATCTCTCTTTTTATTGATAGCTTGTGTTCATCTAAGTCTTGACTTAGTCTCAAAATCTCATCATAGTTCCAAGTAAAACAATCTTTGTATTTCCTTAAGTTAGATTATTTGCTCTTTAATATCATTCAATCAAGTTACACCAATTAATGTCAACCTTGTTCTTCATTTGTCTCGAGATTGATTTCTTGCAATAGATATTGGACTTTAACTTTCTTAGTATCCTCTCTAATAAGGGATTTATGGAATCCAAGAGGATTATTATTGTAGATATAATCTAGGACTTTAGCACATGTTTTCTTGACAACATAGGCCAACTATTGAGCAAATTGTATATGATATTAATTCATTGGAGTTGTTAGCCAATTTTAAGATTTCAACCTTTAGGATTAACTTAAAGCTAAATATGTCTAAAATGCACATCTTTACACTTGATGAATCAACACCTTAGTTCATATGTAGTGGTTAGATATTAGGCTCAAACTCAACATTGCACTGCTGCATGTAACACAGGTTATTATCAACTTTTATACATTTGATCATTTCGTCATCTTTCTGGATAAGCATCTTTTTATGTTATGTAGATAATAATGCTCTTATGACATGGATTCAACCCCTATGAAGTAATAAGTTATAGTTTGCCTTCAAAGGTGTTGCCATAAATAATATGGGTCTATTATTGATCTTACTTTAAGCTTGACTAATACCATCCTTTTTAAATTTGATATTCTTTCATTGAAGTCTATTACAACAACATTGGATGGAATTAAGTCTTTCAATTATTTTCCTAGCCAAACAAAGGTGGTCATGGGTATTAAGTTAACAACGGCCTTACCATCTATCAAAACTCTATTTAAAGGTTGTCTATTTGCAAGAGCCTTAATATGCAAAGGCTTTAACTGACTCTTCATTTGCTTAATCTATTTTTTAAATTCTTCTACTACATCCTTATTGAATTTAGTTACTATAATAAGCAAATCATCATTAAAAATCTTTCATAGCTTTTTCTATCTTAGCTATGATAAAAAAATGTGACAGGATAACTATTACATCAACATCAAGATATGTCTTTTACCTTTACATTTTTTTAGTTGATAAGCTCTTTTTTTATCTTTTTTGTTTGTGCCACTTAACTCTTTTAGGCTAGATAATAGTTTACATGGGTGGTCCTCCTTCTTTTTCTTTCTATATGCAATTTCTCTTTGCATTGTTCTCTTTTGACTTTTGGTTAGTGTAGGTCTATCATATTGAGGGTCATATCTTTGATTTTTTCTTTCTTTTCATCTTTGTTACCAAACTCCAAATGTCCCTATTTAATGGCCTTCTTGATTATTTCCCTAAAATAAATATAATTATTATTTTCATAATTGAATAATTTATGGTACTTACAATACTTTCAATCTTTTATTTTATCTTTCAACAGAATTTTATGACTTTTGGACAACTTGATTTTCTTGTCCTTTCAAAACAAATTAAATATTTGATTAGCCTTATTAATGTCAAAATTGTACACTTTCTTGTTAGTATAATCAATCTTATCTTTGTTGTTTACATATTTTAATAATGGATAAGTATCAGGAGGGTTAAGTTTGAGTTTAGCCAAGTTAATTTTGTTATCACTATCCTTATTAGTTTCTTCCATAACATAAGCCACTTTTTCTTTCTTAAAGTGTGTTTAGCATAGTTATCTATTCTTTTTTTGTTATAACTGCTCAATTTGCATAACTTTCTTAGTTAATTAAGCCATGTTAGTGATATTTTGATTAATAAGCAATTTGTGGATGGCATAGTCAAATATTACCATTACTATTTTCATAATTTCTATTTTAGCAACCTATGTGAAGCATTTACTTCTCACATGTTGAAATCAAAATAGATATTTTTTTATTGATTCCATTGGCTTTTTGTTCATGTTGAATAAATTAACCAATCCTATTTTTATTTTTTTTTGGTAAAACTAATTATGGAACAAATATTCCTTTTAAGCTCATGAATGTACCCAGTTTAGGGGTAGTCTTGAATACCAATAGAAAGTAGTTCATGTTAGAGATAAGGAAAAATGTTTTAGCTTCAAAAATTCATTTGAAGCTAACCTTTTACATTTGGTAGTAAATTCGGTGATATGCTTAATGATTGATTGATTATCCTTGCTAAAAAAGCTAGTAAATTTTGGCATCTTGAATCCTTTAGGAAATTCAAGCTAATCAATCCATTTTAGGAGAGCTCCTTGATAATTTGGGTACAAGCCTTGGCCTTCCAACTAATTTAGCAACCTCTCAACTAGAACTTATAAATCTTGATATAGGCCTTAGATATTATGTTACTACTCTTATTGTTGATTCAATCTCTCTTGATTGTGATATTAGACATATATTCTATCGCCTTAGTTATGAGGTCTACATTGTATTATTTGTTTAATTGCTCTCCTTTCTTAGCTATTCTAATTTGTTTAAATTTTGGTTATTCAATTTCCAAATATTCATAATCAAAGCGCTCCATTTTGGTTTGTTCTTTCTCTGACTCTTAGTGGTTGTCTTGTTAAAGGTCGAACTATTATGTGATTCCTTCTAACATTTGGTACTTGTGTCTAATTAGTGATTGTTTTCTATAGCATTGGTCTCAAAATGGTTGCCATATATTGTAATAACATGTGAACCATATTGTGGTTGCTCTTATCCATTTATTATTGTAGTATTTGCAAACTTTAAGAGGTTAGGCCATGGTTATTTCCTTCGACTTAATTGCTTACTTGCATGTTGGTTTTGTTGACTTGTTAAGTATAGTTGTTAAAAGTAATCACTTGATTGTTTTCATTAGTAGTTAACATGTTATAAGGCATTCCATAAGGTAACCTTGTAGGTCCCCCAATACTAGCTTTTTGGCCATTATTTGGGTTGTTACTACTATTAGGGGCATTTTTATTGCCTTGATTGGCTTGTTTATAGTGGTTCCAATAGTCTTTTTTTGGGATGTGCTCTAACTTTGATTCAATTAACTTTGACTAATAGCACTTTGATCAATATTTAGACCAATATCAAAGTTCTCAATATTTTCAATCATGGTTTCTAATTGTTGATTTTCATCAACATCTTCCATATATCTTTCTTGGAATAAAGGATTGTCTCAAGAAGGACATGAAGAAGAAAGGCTTGTATTCTTTGTTCGTAATAATATAAACTTCCTGCTCTTCAAGTGCATATATTAGAAAGATTATAAGGCTAAAACCTTAACTACATCCTACTAGATGTGTGCCAATTTGTTTCAACATTAAAATTACAATGAAATGTATAATTAATGTAATTCTAACTAATATAGCAAAAATAATGATTCAAGTACATAATATATTACTAGAGCCTAAAGCCTAAATAATATTGATAATGCAAACCTTAATTAGGAGCAATATAAAGGTAGACACAATTTGTTAGTGTAAAAGCATAAAATTGCATAAAAATAGAGTAATTCTAAGAGGACACTACTCTATCCTTGATATGAACTCTTCCTAAGGATGGGAGTACATCAAAACTAATTGGAAACTCTAAGAATTTTCTTGTGTAATTACTTATATTTGTAGCAATGACTATTGCAAAAAAAAGTATATTGATTGGTGACTTTGCTTAATTTTTCTTGTGGAAAAAAAGGAAGTCCCCCTATTGTTTGTTACCATCCATATATTTATATGCAACTAACTTAGAATGTTAAGTTCCATATTAGCATGTTCTCTAATTTTTACGAGTGGGTGGTTACTATATGTTGGAGAGGATTAGTGGACTATTTCCGCTAGTAAATTATGATTAAAAAACGTACATGAGAAAGTAGGAATTATTAAAGACAACTCATAGCCTAAACTTTGGTTAATAAATATTTTAGCTTAAACCAATCCGACTCACTCCCTTTTGTTTTACTAGAAAAAGGGCATAGGTCATATTTGCAAACTCTAGCTTTCCCTTATCTAGTCAAATGAAGGAATTTCATCATGCCACCGAGATTTTGCAAAAAAATTAGATGTAACAATCACTTGATTTAAAATAATTCCACTAAAAAAATGAAGGAGAACAAATCTTTTTTTTTGGATAATTAATTGAAAATAATAAAACATTTGAATATATTTAATCGAACAATTCATAAATTTGTTTCATTATTGGCGTAAAGTTTAGTGTATTATTAATAAATAAAAAATTCAGGTCATTAAATAAATAAATAAATTTTTATTATCAAGAAAAAATTTAATTATAATTACGTTTAATGATTTGATAACATATGGAATAAGATATGAATGATATATGGGAGGATGACGATTAGAGACAATAAGTTATAAATTCAAGTCATTCCAGAAACCACAAATAAGTACATTGTTAACACGATACAAACGAAGGAAGCATTGATATTACTGAATTTACCATATAGAAAATGAACCTAAAGAGAAAACCCACATGAAGGACAACAAGTTATAAATTTAATTCATTTTTTAGATTTTTGTTTAGGGAAAACATAAAGAAGCTAGTGCTGTGGGGGTTGGGGCTGTGAATGTTAGTAATTCGGATTATCATTTACAGCGGAAATTCAAAATTTGATCCAAATTCTACCTAGGATCCATACAAAAAGCATAAATCAATGATTAGAGTTTTACCTATTGGGCACTCGTGTTTCTACTGATCAAAACTTGAGAGCAGATGAATCAAATGCCGGCCGAAAGGTACATCGTCTCTACGGTATTCACACGGAGTGAATAACGACCTCTCACCCTCCACAAATCTGCTAGGATGTCTTTTTTCTCTAGGAATTAGGATTGGATATTTTCTGAGTGATTTAGAGTTTGTATGGAAGCTTTGAGCGTGTTTCTAATGTGTTGCCCTCAAGTCCCTTTTTATAGAACTTAGGCAAGCCACAATCCTAGTCCTACTAGGATAATGTTTCCAAAATCCTAATCACACTTAACAAGTCATTTTATCCTTATCCTAGAGATAATGAGGAGAGATATGACTTATCTATTAATTATCTAACATTAGATAATATTATCTCATAATATAAATATCTTAATATTAGATAATTGCATATAGTTATCAAATATCAAAATAATATTATCTCATAATATATTTATTTAATATCTGATAATGTAATTATTTGATATTACTTTAATATCAAATAATATCACATAATATATATATATATATTACATGAATTTATTATTCTTAATAATATATATATGTACGAAAATAAGTTCAATTAATTGGATATTAATATAATTAAAGTCCAATTAATTATTATCTTATTCCTACTCCTTTTGTGTGATCCTGTAGGTTCTTACTACGTTGACAATGACTCATTATTAAGCCATAGACAGTAAGCGATATCTAGCAATACATCACTGCCACTCAAATAGTAAGAATGTCTATGATTCGATATCCACCTAATACATGATCAACGTTTTGCATCATAACCCTTTTATAATAATATCCAAATTGAACTGGAGGTATGGAATGTGTCATCCTCGTCAATGTTCAATTTATATTTCTTAATACTGAGTATACTTGAAATAAATGATTAATATCACATATTAATTCAATTGAGCATGACAATGCATTTCTAAGTCTCACTCAATCAAGGGGCCCAAGGATATTTCTCTTTTATATAAGAGTAACAAAATCTCATCTACATCACTCACTTCCCTCTGTACGATTTATGACACACTCAATCAATGCCCTACTTGTCATCCTGATTAAAGGTGACATAGGACAATATTAAAGTGAGTAATTCCTCATATAGGGAATCGTAGTGACTTCAGGTCAAAGGTTTATGTGTATTTGTGATCATATGAGAATAACTTATGACATGTCTATCTATGCAATATTCTCATAGTGGGTCAGTCCAGTACATTGTTCACTAGCAATGTACTTATGTATTGACTTG